>CAWVRF010001482.1:0-152500 GCA_963932465.1 Maratus speciosus | reverse complement strand
TATGTATATAAAGGTTATGTGTAATTTCTATAAAATTAAGTTATTACTTCTAAAAAAGTAGTAAATATTTTAATATCAGAGATTAATATTTGATTTTATTATTATTATTACTGGATAACAAAAAGTTAATTATACATATAAATATGTGTACACATACAATTATAGGACACATTTACTACATTCTTGTCTTAAGAATTTTTTAAATACTAAGCTCAATGTCCAAAATCTGTAACGTACGTGCGAAAAAATGTCCAAAATTTGTAACGTACACAACTGCTAATTAAATGCTTTAATAATTAATTTTCCAGAATAGTTGCTGTCTTTTAATGTTTGTGTATAATTTTGTAGACTTATATACTATACTATTTAAAAAAAATTGGCCTTAAATTTAAAAATTTTAAAAATTACATATTGTTAACGTTTAAACATTGATCCCAACTTTTGAGAATCTCCCTAAAAATATATATGTCCAAAGTTTATTTAGAATTACAAAAGAAGAACCGTAATCTTTAGAATTAAACGTTTGAGTAAGATTTTAAATTAGATTACCTGTCTTGGGTACATTTATTATCATTACCCGTATAGCATGCATACTGGCAGTTACGTCACTGCAAGTCACATCACATCACTCAGTGTCATCCCATTGCAACTACAATGTGAATTGCTTAGAGACATTAAAAAAAAATAGCAAGTACACTATAAAATATGTTATTCAAAGTGAAAAATACGTTTCTGACAAATTTTTAAATTTTTATGCCGTCACTGCAAGTCACGTCACTTGTGTGATCAAACGGCCACTATGTTGTGAAGCCACATTTTGATGAAAATTTTAATTTTTAAAATATTGGAAAATGGGGAGAAATCTATTAATCGGGACGGTCTTGCTGCATTTGTGGAATTTGGATCTGATTGATTTTCTTTGTTTAGTCATTGCAAATTAACCTATATTCATTAATTAATTTACTGGCATATCGAAAAATGCTTTATAAATATACCAATTGCAATTGATATACAATTATGAATTATGATGCAAACATAATTCTCCATACAAGATATAATCCACGAAATAATTTATTTTTATTAAGTGAGTTTTTCCAATTGCTTTTTATATTACATGAAAAATTAAAAACTTTTGTTAAAATAACAATAGCAATCTATATTGTAAAGCGAAAACATATCTGTGAATAACAATGACATAATTTTGACGGTGGCAACACCTGATCAATAAATTTCACTTTTACTGCGATTTTTTTTTAACTTATAAGCATTGCACAATTCAAATTTTTACACCGTCGAATAGCAGAAGATTTGTTCCTTCAAATGCAATTTTTTTGAAAATTTTACCCCAATTTACTGCTTTTTTTAGCTTCAAAAACAATTTTAAGCATTTAAAAAAAAATCTTATCTATAGCGTGCAGTCCAATTACAAACGACTAAAACGCTTCCATTTCAAAATAATTCAGCGTTTATTTCCGTCTAATATTTCACAACGAAATTAAAAACTTGCATATAAATAAATTTGTATAAAATATATATACAACGCAAATTTAATAGACATGTAATCAAACCACGCCTTTAAGCTACTGAAACTACTATATTTAGAAAAACTGCTGTAGGTAGCAAAATCTGTAGCGGCTAATACAAAAGTATCGCTATTAAATTTCAAAACTTTATCTGAGTACATAACTGATATTTTTCTTGTTTAAATACTTTTTGGTGTTATAGTGGGGAATCTAAAAAAAAAATGCTGTAAAAAATCTATTAGTTTCCAATTTTAGAAAAATCTCCTACATCCGGGACTTCTGTAATCCGGGAAGTCTGGGCTGGTTTATGAAATTAATCTTAAAACAGGAAACGGCAGAAAATAACATACAGGTGGGACAAAGCAACGGTTTGTTTCTGTGTGAGCACGGGCGACGGGGCGGAGAGTTTTGTAATAAACAGTTGCTTTATTATAATAAATAAAAACACTTGTACACTTTCAATAACATTTATTTTCTGTGAGTGTTTAACTATTTTAAGTAACTCTTGAAAAGAATTTCTGGTACTTCTTTCAGACTTTTTAAATAAATTTAACATTTTCGGAATGTAAAGTAAATATAAAAATTTATGCAAAGCCCATTATATAATTAATTATTCATTTTTTTGTTTTCCAGAAATGTCTTAAAAAAGTTATTTTACAAGCTGTTCTTTTCTACAGGGAATCAATATAAAAAGAATGACAAATTGACAAAGAAAAAACTTTCTTTCCCCAGTAACACTTTATTTTTCAAGAACATATTTTGTATTTATTAGATGCGATACAAACTTTGTGTAAAAACAGAATATTACGCAGACATATGCGCAAGAATATTACTTGTAAATGTGTATTGCCGTGCAATTTACAAATTAAAGGGTGTATTTCAAGAGTTATCAGATAGCTTTTACACATTTAGAGTTATCAAATTAAACATTAAAATATGTACTTTCAAATTTACACATTAGGCGTGTATTTTCGTAATTTACACACCATTTTACATATATAAACAAATGGTATTTGTGTCATCGATATACGATGTGTGTAAATTTACACATTTATTGTGCTGTGACACACAATCATAAATCATATTCATGAAAATTTGAAGCGCGCACAAATATATTTAAGGCCTTCACTATTGTTTTATACATTTTTATGGCAAGAGCAAAATTACCTTATAATTTATAGTCAGTTAAATATGTTAAAATATCCTTAAATGTCATTTGCTCAGTCAAAGTTTTTTTTTTACATGCAATCATATTTACATTACAATCGTATGAGTATTTTTCAATCTTCAATAGTTATCAAAATTAATTATGCATTACATATTTTTACATTTCAAAAAGATAAAAAGTTTTTATACAAAAAAGTTAATTCCTTACAGAATATCCAACTTTTTATCTGTAGATATTGAAATTTATTTATTACATAAGCTACTACAGATTCTATTAATTGTTATGTTATATTAGAATATATATATCTTCGGCTTGCGAAAAAAAAATAAACTAAAATTTCAAAATTAGACAAAAAAATGTTAAAATTATAATTATAAAGAAAAATTATAATTCATAAAGTTAGTACTCGAAGTAAAGCCTTGTATGACTGCGAAATAAATATTTCATGGAAATTTATTAGAAAAATAACTTAAAAAGATAATAATGATAAAAATGATGAATAATGATAAAAAATAATGAATAATAAAAAGTAAAAAATTATTGTCTCTCGAATATTTCGAATAAACAGAAATATATAGATAGCTGCCCCAACTTTCCGTATTTTTAAAATCAAATAAATTTACTTTGAGCCAGAATGTTTAGTTAATAAATGAAATCAAATAAAAACAAAGAAATAAAACAGACACACATTATTAAATACTTTTGCCTTTTTTTCTGTTTTCATATAGGATTAATCTATTAAATGGTTACCAGTTATTTAAACATGAGAATTATATGATCTGCTATATTGGAGATCAATAAAACAAATGTTTATATATATTAAGAAAGTACAAATGACACGCATTAAAGGCTCTGTCAGTCAATATTTGAAAATTGTTACAAATTTCATTGGAAATTGACAAATTAAAGGTTAATTTATTTTGAAAAATTCTTGAACGATTTAGAGTTGTGCAAGAGCAAACTTTAATAATTTGAAAGGAAAACGTTGAACGGTAAAATAATAAATATAGCTTAACAAGGAAGGTCCTTTGTAGAAATATTCCAAAAATATGTCAAATTATACATATATATATAAAAGATCAATCAGTAAAACCTATCCGAAAACTTTAATATCTATTGAAGCGGTCCAAAACACAAAATATTACTTCTATATTATTTATAAATATTTTTTATTCACTTTTTTGTTGAAATGTCAAGTAATAAATATGTACTTCTTTTCAAATATGCTTTCTTAAATTAAATAAATAAAAAATAGATGGAGTTTAATTTTTTAAAGTAAATTTTGATTTAAAAAGATGAATTTTAGTTTAAAAACTTTAAATATTACTCATGTTAAAACACTGATATATTCTATGAAGAATATAATATTATTTTTGCATGTTCTGTATTTTATCTATAATAATCTGTTTTTTTTTTTTTGTTGTTGTTGTTAAATACTACAGAAAAAAATAGTTTTTAAATCGTCTTTGGAATTTACAAAAATAAATATTTTTGAAAATTAGTAACTTTAAAAAAGTTTTTTTTTTTAAATATATATGTTTTACTTACAAGATTCATTGAAAATTTGGCGTCGGAATAACAAATCACAAATAATAATAATAATAACAAATCTCAAAGACAGTTTAAAAATTTAAAGAATATATAACTGAAAATCACGGTGAAAAGTTTCATGACTTTATCTTTTGTAGCCTCAAATTTTCATTGTATTATATACTAATGAAAATGAATTTGTAACTATGTAAGGAAAATTTATGTTGTCGAGCGAAGAAAATGTGGAATTTAAAAAAAAACATTTAAGGCGATTCTATAAGAGAATTTTTTCCCTGCTCAACAACGGAAAACTTTCGGACATATTTTCTAACCCAGTTTTAAACGTAAACGCATGACAATTGCAGACGTGATTATTGAAGTGATGTAAATGTTTTTTTCTATTCTTCGATAAACGAATTAAACCTTAAGGGCGGTTGCTGTCTCACGACGGTAATTCTTTTTACCTCGCTCGCGCTGTCACGCCCGGAAATTCAGTTCAAAACGCCAACTTTGACAACATCTTCCAAAAGGATTTCTGACTTTACCGAAAACAAGAAAAAACTGTTCAATTACATAGTTTAGGAATAAGGGCATCTGTTCAGGGCCAGAACTAGAGGGGTGCAGAGGAAGCATGTGCCCCGGGCGCTAGAACGAAAGAAGAATGAAGGCGCCAAATGAAGATTTTGTTTGCCGTTTCATACAAAAATGTATGTATATATGAAATACAAAGGAACTCGCAAGCTAATGTTAAACTTAAGGGAGCGGTCTGTTCAAATTTGTGAAGGTAACTTTATATATCTACCCTATATATATAAAATCCTAATGAATCGAACTGAAACGAATTTATGTAACGATTCTATTTCTTGCTAGCATTTTAATTAGTATAAAATAATTTTTATTTTTTAAGGACTTTTTTTCTCTTTTTTTCCATTGGGTACCTACGGTCTATAACTGTTATTGTGCGTGAGGGGGGGGGGGGGGGTTGCCAAAAAAATCCATGAGCAAAAAAAGCTAGTTTCGGCCCTGCACCTTTTAGTTTCGTATGTTTACCAACAAAAAAGTATTAAAAACTGTGTTAAAAATACACAGATTAGATCTGAGAACAACCTTAAAAAAACATTTTTGTATAATATTAGCGATAATAACAGGGTTTTTTTTTATAATAAGATCAATAATAAAACATTACCAGTTTAACCGAAGTTACTTTTGTGCATCTTTAATAAAATAATGAGGTAATCTTGGATTGTACTTAATATCGTTTCATATTTTTGCTTCACGCGCTAGTTCAAATAAAATGGTATTTTGTGTCAGTGTGAAACAGTGTTCACAGATTTTACTCACCCCCCCCCCCCCCGCCCTAACCCACACACACATAAATCACAAAACAAAATTTCTCTAGATTTGTTTAGATTCTCAAATTATTGACCCGATCCGATGCATTTTGAATGGTTGATACTGCCACTGTAGCACATGACAAAACAAGAGGACTAGGTTTTTTTTTGTTTTTTTTTAAGAAGAATACTTTTATTTTTGCAGTTATTTCTTAAAATAAATTTTAAAAAGAGTTTTATGAATTTGAAATATTAATACGTAAAACATTTAATCATCTGAAAAGCATAAATTTTATTATTATGTACCGTCAACCGGGGGGCGACTTTGTCTCATATTTTGCCTCTTGTTGTCCGTAAAGATTAAAAAATTATTGAAATTTTTATTTAAACACGTTCTAATTCTTTTTTTTTTCTACTTTAAAGATATCAATTGTAATTTTTTTAATTTATATTTACTATTTTTAAAGAATAGCTTAAAAAATACATTGTTTAAAATGTGGGAGAAAGTTACCTCTGGCTTGCGGGGTGATTTTTTTCTCATAACTAAAAAATCATAAATCAAAGTTTTCCCGGTTGACGGTAGTTTAAAAAACTAAGTTGGTAATGACGATAATATATCAAATTATTTTATACAGCTCTATAACATAACATTAAATGTTACAGGCACGAATTTTTTTTTTTTTTTTTTTTAATGGGGAATATGTCATTGCGCGCTTCAATAATATACATCAATTCCACAATATTAGAAATAATATAGCATCACAAAAGCGCACTTTAAATAATAAGAATTATTCGGTTGAATTTTTTGTGTGTCCCATTTGTAGATCTTACTAAGTAATTTTAGTTAAAACGATGGATCCACTACGTTAATTAAAAGTAAATATTAATTAAGGCTATTCTCGAATCCAAACTGTCTACTTCCTGACATATTTACGTTTCTGAAGTTTCAGAATAGCCTTCACCTTCAGCTTGTACTCAACATTGAATGTACACTTTCTAACTCATTCACGGAATAATTGTTACTGATACTAATATAAAAAGAACATTGCAGTATATCAGTAGTACTATCAGTATTGCAGTATCAGGTACTATGAAATATAATTTTTTTTTTTTTTTTTTTTAACTCCGATTTTTTTTTTTTTATAAAAAAGCATCAAGTTGGACTTTTGATTTCCGAACTCGAAGGGTGACAGTTACAAGATTGATCCATATAGTAATCTGCTTTAAATCAAGCTGCTTCGAATTAAGAAAAACGTTAAGAAAAGGAAGAACTATACTAGATTCTTAAGCACCTGAATGCTAACATCTCTAATTTTCAGGAAAATAGGAATAGAAATTGGTTTATGAATATGACAAAAATAATCACATTTTTGTTTTTTTCTGAAAAAGTTATTAATTTACTAAAACAAAAAATTCTGTATATCCTTACCTTCTGTTCCATTTTCATCCTTCTTAAGCCATACTGACATGAATTTAGAAGCATGACGTGCTTCGTCACATCTTTTATTATTAAGTTTTCGATAAAAATTTCCTGCTTTTTTATCGCGTTTGTTTTTGCGTGGATTATTCATTTCTCAGTTTAAAAAATAATAGTAACAACATTTAGCAACAAGCACATTCCCACAAATGACCAGATCAGACCAAACCAAGTGTGTGTAGGAGTGTGAGGAGGGGTTAGATATAGACGCTCCTATTATCTCACTTTACACCATGTTTTCCTAACCTGCCGAATTTAGATCCATCAATGTCAATCAAGTGATCGATCAAGTACTTCCGTTAGGAAGGGACCTGAAGTCGTCTTCGATGTACTTTAGGATAAAAAAAATATCAAGCCGGCCATTTTGTTTCTCCTGCAAACTTAACTATTTCAAATCTCCCCCAAAACCAGAAATCCATTAGTGAATGTCATTGGGGAGTAACCCTACTCAATAAGTATAATGTTTCAAATCACCAAAACACCAATCCATCTTTCTCCCGCGTATCTTCGTGCTTAGACTTTTCCTGTTAAAAAGATTTCGTAAACATCTTTTTGTTTAACTATTTATATAACGAATCGAAATAAAGACAAAAGTTTTTTTTTTTTTTTTTTCGTTTTTGAATTAAAATACAGTTCTTAATGCTGAACCATGGATGCTGATTTAAAAAAATAACGCTCAATAATTTAAAATCTTTCAATATTGTTGACGGACAGTTCATTTATTTATCTTATTAAAAGCATAAAATTAGGAGCCAAACTATGCAAATGATTTGGAATCAAACAGTGGATTTCAGTTATTGATAAATTTATTACATATTGAGTTATAATTGATTGAAAATCGACTTTGAAACTATTTTATGAAAGGTAATTTGTCTTTATAGAAAAAAAATGTATTGGGATTTCTTGATATCCAAATAAAAATTTCTGCAAATTTCGTAAATTATACAAATAATCCTAAATTCTTTGATTGTATTAGAAAGCAGCAAGTATGTATTTGAGAACAGCTTTATAACTAGATTCAAGAGGTTTTTTGAATGGCTTATTACACCTTGAATCTTAATTTAAGGCATTTTACAAATAATTTATTCTTATTGGTGAATTGAAAAAAAAAGGAAACTTCTTCAAAATAAACGACCAAGAGCGAGTATTACTCGCGCTCAGAGAGTTCCGCATAATATATATATGAATTAACTGTATTATTTTTACTTTATTATTACTTTCAAACTATGCAAGCCACAGCTTTAGAAAATTAGCCAAATATCCATTTCTTTATAGTCTTTATGCTAAAACCAAAAAAAATCACATATTTTGGTTATTTATTTATTTAGTTTTTTTGGCAATTGAAAAACTTACTTTTTTTTTTCTTCTTTTGTGCAAAAATTAAATTTTAAACCTTTTTGTATATATTATGGTTTTACTTTAGAAGTAGGTGTGTTGTGATTCTATTTTGTACAAAAATTATTTTCTATATGCATAATTTAGAGTTTTATCATGCCCGCACCAATTAATAATTTTAATTCACGCATCAGTGAGTTAAATTTTTAAATTTAAATATCAATTTTGTATATACAGCATTTATTTTTCTGGATAATATAGCCAAGGATATATGCTTTAGGCAGAAAGGGATCTTAATTCCATATTATTTGTGTTTTGATACATTGAAAAAGGCGATGTTTTTTATCGTTTCGACAAACTCAAAAGTACTGTGCCCCGTTAGCCCCACCAGTGGCCGATAGGTTCTGCTCTCGAAGCTAGTAGACGGGAGGTGCTGGGTTCGATCCCAATCACGCCCGTCGGCCTAATCGTTCGGAGTTTTCGTGGTTTTCTTTGAACCTTGGTTTTCCAAGCGTAAATACGGGTTAGATTCCCTTAGAAAGACACCCAATAAGGGCACTCTCCACCTTATGGCCTATACCCTCGTGCTAATAATTGACCGTCATAAACACAACCAACGTGTGCCGCCTTAATTCGGTACTGACAATAAAAGTAGTGCATATTAAAAATTCATTTTCATCTGAAGCATAGTTCTGCTTAAACTTTTTGTGAAAATTCTAACAACCTGACTACTTGCAAGAAATATTAATATGACACGCAAAAATTATTCTAAGTTGAACCCGACTCGCAGAAAGAAAATAAGAACCACCCCAACCTGGAAAAAATCTCTTTCGGCTCGGCCTACAGGAGCAGGTAGATTTCGAAGTTAAGTGCTAATGTCAACAACAAAAACTAAATCATGATTAGAGATAAACACACTTTAACAATTTTATCTGACCGCTGTTGACGAGTTTTTAGTTCATTTTTGTATCAGAGCTGGTTTTATCAGAATCATGTTAAGGCGGTATTAAAAAAATATTTTCCCATGCTCAACAACTTTGAATTTTCTGGCACATTTTCAAATTCATTTTTAAAAGAAAAAATATGAAACTTGCGGAGGTGATTTTTGAAGATATTTATAAGTGACCTGTGTTTTCAATTTTCTTTCAATTAATTAAAACTTGATTTATAAACAATTATTTTCTCAGTAGGACAATATTTTTCGTTTCCAACACAATCGCTTCGGGAAATTCGATTCAAAATGCCCAATTTGACATCATTTTTTGAAATGTATTCTATCTCTATCAAAAAATTGACCATTACGATACATTATATAGTATCTGAATAAGAGAATCTACCAATTGGATGCGTTTGAGAGCAAAAATGAATTTAAAAATGAGTCAGAAAATAAGCAGTTTGGATTTGAATACACCCTTCAAACGATGATTTTAGGTCAATTTCGTATGAAATACTACCTATTGGGATCTTTCCTATGTTGGAATTTCGGAAAATTTTTTGCAGATCTACACCGATCATGACCCCTAGAACCCAAAACCACCCCACCCCCAAAAAAACTATATCTATATATCACTTATTTATGGACACGATAAATTTCGTAATTTTGCACAAATCTTTTCCAAACTGATACATAAAATCATGGGGCGGAAAATCTTTTTGCGCCCCTGGAGCCCATTTTTAATTTTATCAATAATCTGTGATATATAAAATTTTGGCCTTATTTTTAGAAGTAATAAAAACTTTAAACTAATTTGATATGTACAAAAATTAAGAAATTATGGCATTTTTCCGGTTTTCACAAAACTTTCCATCCCCTTGGTCCGATTTTGCCCATTAACGAACTTGACCGAGATTTTATGCCCCTTGATTTTATGCATCAGTTTGGAAGAAATTTGTGCAGAATTACGGAAGTTATCGTGTCCATAAAAAAGTGATATTATATATGTATAAAGTTTTTTTACTGAGGTTGGTTTTGGTTTCTATGGGTCATGATCGGTGTAGATATGCAAAATTTTTTCAGAAATTCCTACGTAGGGGATAATGTAATAGGTAGTATTTCATAAGAAATCTACCTAAAAGAAAATTAGGGACAACCCGGCCCGATCCGATGTAGGACTTTTATTCAACAATCCCGGAGTGTCCAATATTTAGAAGTTTTACTATATTTAAATAGTAAAAATATAGATTTGTCCTTTTTTTTTTTATAATAAAACTTAAGATTGGTATAAGAGATAAATTCTAGATTTAGGAAAGTAAACATGATTTACTTCCATTTCATTTCGGGTTCGGGTCGGGTTGCGGGTTGATGAAAATTATTTTGGTGGTTTCAGATCGAGTACGACCGGGCCCACCCAGGACTCTAGTTTAGGTGCTACTGCGAGACTGCGAACCACAAATACGTGTCAGTTGCACTGCACTGTTTCATGTATTTGGATGTTAGTTTTTGCGAAATATTGAACATAAGAATTTTCACGATCTGCTTATTAAATTTTTATGACTTTAATTTTCTGTCAAATAAATCATATGCACCGAAGTCTGATGAAATTGAAACTTATCTTACACTAACGCGTTCTACGTTGTCTGTAATGGTGTGTGAAATGTTCAAGATTTTTATTGCTATTTTTCAGTTCGAAAATTCTCTAATATTTGCATAAATATGTGCATAATAGTACGCTTTTATTAGACGGTAAATGTAAGATAATTGTTAATATCGCAGGATCTCTTTGCTTCCCAATCGTAATCCCCTAATTCATCAAATTATTTCCATAAACGCATATTACAGCTGCATCATACAAATGAAGAAAGGAAAATGTACTGTACAGTGTAATGCAAGATTATACAACTTTTATATTGGTTTGTTGCATATTTTCATAGATTTAAAAGACACGTTGAAATTAATTGCAAGTAAAATGTGTATTAAGCAAGAACGAGTTTTTCTTTTATTTAAACCTTGTGTATTTGTTTTTATAAATGCCTCCTATTACAAATACATGCATATTTTTTGATAGGAACAACCATTACATAAGTAATAGTACTTCATCCGAAAATAATTTAAATTAAATAATTACAGTCAATTTTGTAGAAAATTTAAGTTATTTATAATTTAAACATAATTAGTAACAGCTCTTAAAAAATAAATCGAGTTGATTTTCTTTTATAACATGATCAAATCCTTTAAAAGCATCTTACGAGATTGTTATAAATATGCCCATTAAAAAAAATGAAACTATTTTAGGCTAAATGTTGAATATTTTTTATCTATTTTGTGTTCTCATAGTTGTATCATATAGTCTGCATAGTGTTTATTCGCGTTAACAAATATTTTAAGAAAACTCTTCAGGGAACCAGATATGTTCTGTTCATTAATTTTTGCTAATTTTCATACTATATGCACACAAACCTGACTTTAGACTCACTATATATGTTATTGGTTGTAGAAAAAAGCCTGTATTAAAAGTAGAAATTATTTTAATCATAAAATTTGGAACATTAAATTACAAAAAAGGGAGAAATGTTGTATTAGAGTTGTTCTTAAAAAAGAAGAAGGGGGGAGGGGGGGGGAGGGGATTGAGGAAAAAAAAACAGTTGATCTAACACAATACTTATATGGCGCATAATTTACGAGGTACTTTCTAATAATTAGCAGCATGTGATTTAAACTTACAAATGTTATGATGGATTATAATTCTATTAAAAATTACTCTTTGCAATACTATTATTGTGGGTGAAACAATTTGATAATACCATATTCTTGCAGTGAAATATCGGTAATCTGTTAATAAAAGAGGAAAATTCTCTTATTTTGACGATAATTTATACATTTGAATGAATCGAAATAGTAAAGTAATTAATTTTCAAGATATTATCATGTAATAATTCCTTGAAATAAAACATATGATTAAAATAAAAATGTTCCGTACTTGCTAATTCATACCCCCCCCCCCCCTCACCTCTGAAATGCGTTACTTTAGAATTAGAAATTTTATGCACGACTATAACACTTAAGGCGTTTTTTTTTTTTTTTTTTCTCACAACTCAGCAACTCAAAACTGACGTATTCACCGACTCATTTTATGCATAAATGCATGGAAATATCAGTTATTACTATTGAGATAATTTAAAATCAAACAACATTTTGCATTTTCGATGATTGTATATCATATTAAGTTCTAATTAATTGTTTTCTAAAAACAAGCTTTCCCGGGCTGTAGAATCCCGAAAATAGGCTTAAAACACAAACTTGGACGGCATATTCCGCAATATTTTTGTCTTTATAAAAAGATGAAAAATGCTGTTCGATTTCTTAGTTCATGAAGAACAATTTTTGCATTAACATAAACTACACACTAATACACTTGTTTACACTAATACTAATAATCACTAATGCATTTGTTGCATTAACAATAACTTTGTGAATATGTCAGAAAGCAGCCAGTTTGGATTACAATGTTTCAGTAATTTTTCATTTTTTTAAATATTTTTCCCCCATAAAATATGTTTACTCTCTTTCCTTTCTTTTAATAACATTAGAAAAGTGAAAATATTGCAATAAAGTTTGGAAGAGATTGATCTTGCTTTATGAGAAATGAAATAAGATCAAGACAAGCTCCAGAAATTTTCACTTTTCGCGCTCAAACAACAAGAACATGTACTGCACATTGAATATGATTGCTATTATTTTTAACACTGATTTACTGCATTCTTCCTGCATTTTTCTTGATGTTGTATTTCAAATAATGTGAGGCTAAGTTCACATTATTAGTACAATATTTTCACTGTTATTAACTATTTAACAGAAATTTATCTAGCTATTTTTTTTTTCTAATAAAAATAAAAAAATATATATAAAAGCACTTTCTCGTGATATTATATTTCAAATAATGCGAGACTAATTTCATATGCTTAGTACCATATTTTCACGGTTACTGTTTAATAGAAATTTATCCAGATACTTTCTTCTAACAAAATTATTAAAACATTATTCTGCAAATTTCCTAAATATAAAGAAAATATTAGTTTAGTAAATCGGAAGCTTTTCCTTATTTCATTTTCTGCATTATTTATATTTACGGTAATTGTTTAAAAATGAAATTCCGTCAGCAGTTGCATATTTCTTTTCCATTGTAGAATTCAGAAATAAAAAATCATTTCCTACTGGTCAATTACTGACGAACCACCCTATATGTAGGTACATGGTATATATAATTTAGATAGAACATAGCGATTTGCTTCGAAATTGTGTTCTTTTTAATTATTTTATGCCGTGTCTTATTATTATTACATTATATAATATAAATTATGAATTTTACTAAAATGTTTACTTCAAAATAAGCTCCAAATTTAACGGATTTTATGAAATTTCCTTTGCTTTTACCAAAGATTGGAAATCACCGCACGATTTCCCAGTTTGTGAATGTCAATACCTGAAGATATTTTCAGTTTAAGATTGCAAATCAATTGAGCAATCGTGACAGAAGGTAGCCACTTTCGGGGAGGGGGGGGGGGCTGTCCATACATAACTTTATCAACATTTTGCTAATTTTGACCCCCCCCCCCCCCCCACGTACCACCATCACCTGATGAAATAGTTAACAGTGTCAATTTTTTTTTTCTTTTCTTTCGTCTGCTTCGGAATAGCATTCAGAACCACGGGGTTGAAAAGCAGTGCGTTTTGAAATTTTTCGCTTATATTTCATGTTTTGATCGAGTTTTAAATATTTTCAGGAACAAGTACAGCTTATGCACGAATTCTTTTCTCTATTTTATTGCATCATCATGCACATTTCCATGTTATTATTAAAATGTAAATCATTTATTTTAATTAATAAGTAGATACGAATTTTCTAGTATGTATTTATCGAATAGCAATTGCTATAAAATAAATCGAAAGTATTTTGTGCATGCAATTACCTTTATTTATGCTGCATCAAGTGATGAAATCTATAAACAAATTTGCTATTTGCTAGCCGCACTACTTGTACACCATGTGATTTGCAATGTGAGATCCTATTAATATTGTCCATAAGAAAATAATTTTAAATGTATGATGTAATTTTCATCCTTTTAGGGGCAAAGCACTTGCATTGCTAAAATGTTGAAATGAACGATTGGCACCATAATTTACGTACAAATTTATTTGCAAATAACAAAAAGCGATTTTTCACATATGTAATAAATGAAAAAAAATAATAATGCAAAAATCTTGGTGCCATTATCGCATTTGAGAATTAAAATTAAGTGGTTACATAAACATGTAACCACCGCCCCTGAAAGGGTTAAATGCGTTTCGTGTGCAAAAATTTAATTACAGCTTTTATTTTCCCACTTTTTTAATATTCATGTGTAAATATATTATTCCATTTAAAAGTGTTTGGGAATATCAGTATTTGAACTTTTTAAATATATGACCTAATTTTCCCTATTAAAAGTTTTTCACGCATAATAATTTAATTATTTTAGGCATCTTTCATATGACAACATAAATTTTACATATGACGTATTTGTCCCCATTAAATGCGGTTCGCGAGCAATAATTTAATTATTTTAAGATTTTCTTACTTTTTTAATATTCACGTGTAAATACAATTTGTATGACATAACTTTCCATATTTTCTGCTTTTAACAATTGATCATTTTATTATTATTTTAAAGTTTCATTTTTGTTTTTAACAGTAACGTGTAAATACATTTCTTATTTGAGAGGCAATATAATTATTTCTGCTGTTTTACAAATTAGCATCAACATAAAAAATTACCCTTTCTAAATATGAAAAAAATTCTCTTGAAATAATGAAAATTCGAATAAAAGATTGAAAAAAAACCCTTCATAAAATTAGTAAAATTAAAAAAAAAATAAGCGCAGTTTTCACACCACTAGCTTGAGAAGTATATCCCTAGAAACATATATTAAACTCCTATGCATAGCGTGGCTGAGAGGTTCTGCTCTCGAAGCTGGTAGACGGGAGGTGCTGGCTTCGAACCCAATCGCGCCCGTCGGCCCAACCGTTTCGGTGTTTTCGTGGTTTTCTTCGAAAACTTGGATTTCCATGCGTAAATACGGGTTAGGTTCCCTTAGAAAGACCCCCCCCCCCGGAGGGCACATCCCCTTGGGCCTATATCCCTCGTGTAGATAATCGGCCCTTCAAAAATCAACCAACCTATGCATAGCTTTGTTCCTAAAAAACTTTTTTAATGGACCTATTCTGACCGACTTTAACATTGAAAATCACTTTAAATAGTTCTTCGATTTAAAAATTGTCTACTTTAGCGTGTTTATATATAAGATTTCTCTATAATACTACCAATTTTCATATTTTTGTGTGTAGTAGTTTTCTTAATATTAGCGAAGAAAGACCTCCGGTCACAAAAAAATTCATTTACACCGGCGGCGGTGGTGTATATTTTTTTTAGAATAGAGAGAAATCTGACAGAAAGGTCTTTTTTCCCCCTTTTATTTTTATTGTAGTAACAAAAACTAAGTACAATTTTTTTCAATATTTGTTTAATCTGTAGAAAATACTATTACTACTACTACTACTACTAATAATAATAATAATGTAATAATAATAATTATTATATAATTTTATTATTAAATAATAATTATTATATATTAATATTATTGCGAGTCGACACACTAATAACTTGGCGGATTCGACGAATGAAAATGTTTAAAAGACAGTGATTGACTGAATTTATAAAAAGCTAAGAAAAATAATTACAATAATTAATCAATATTATATTGGCTAACCTAACTCTTAAAACAAATATTATTTTAAACTAAAGTTTAACATAGAAAGACCTGAATTTTTACTCCAGTTTCATAAAAATATTTAATACCAGAATTTTTATTTAAAACTGTTTGAGTTATTTAATTAACCCTTTCTTTCTTTATATCATTTAAACTTAATTCCTAAATAAATTTCTGAATCGGAACAAAATATATTCATTTGGTAGGGGCCAAAATGGCCCCTAACCATCATTCTAGTGTTAATTTCAACTTTTATAATTATTGAGACATTAAACTTTATTTATATACGTTACAATTAACATGCAATTAAGATAAAGAAATTATGAAGTTACTAATTATTATTATTACTATTATTATCATCCATGCATTAAATATTCGCGATAAAGACATTTCTTAATTATTTTTAGCAAAGAAGATTGTTACAAATTCATTTTTAATTGTCTGAAAACCATACGAATTTCTCACTTGTATTTCAGACGAAGCATATAAAATACAAGTATTAAAATTTAATAATTTAGTACTTATACAAAATAACCATATTTGTTTCTAGCTGAAAAAAATAAAATTTGATGGAATTTTTTAAGTTGAACTGTTAAGAAAGATAATCAACAGGAAACGATTAATAGTTTTCAGAAGTACCATCGTGAGAATAACCATCACCCAGAACCTCTTTGAGTATTTGTAATTAACGACCACCTGGATCTCGCTTAAAGATGTTTGGGGGAGGACATTTTTCTGAAAAAGGATCGAAATGTCGCATTTATGAAGATCAGCATTTGTGTTTTTTGTGTTGTGTTTTTAACCTTCTTTTTTCCCTTCATGCGAGTCATCGCCATCCCTTAATAGGACCTACCAAGAAACTGCAGGGGGTTTTGGGGAGATTTTTCGGCGAAAGAGGAATAAATCACTTTACACAAGAGGGAAACACAAGTTCAGAGGTCAAAGAAGTTCTTTGTGTGACCATGTACTCACTGCAATTAAACTACTTGGGTCCTTGGGTGACTGGACACCAGCTTTGCGAGGGAAAATTTTTCTTCTACCGATCAAGTTACAACTACTGACCAAATATCAATGATTGGCGACCGGCACCGTATTCGTATTAATGGTTTAGAACTGTTGAAGCATTTTTGTTTTGGGCAGGGCCCGACTTAGGCTATGGGGGGCCTAGGGCAAGAATTATTATGGGGTAACCTTTTCTATCTATCTATAGATTTTTTTTTTTTTTTTTTTTTTTTTCTGAATAATGTGGAAGTGGCTATTACTAAACGTCATACATATTGTATTATATGCATAAATTTTGTATCCGGTACCTCTCACATCTGTATATAGAGTGTCACAAAAAGATGGTCACAACTTTAAGAAAAAAAATACTAGGATAATAGTAAAAAAAAAATTATAGATTGGTTGATAAATGATAAGAGTATTTCTTTGCAAACTTTTACTTCGCTTATCTGCGTACATTATAGGATGCCTCATGTCATACATAATTAATGGTTTTAACTTGCCACGTTTCAAGGAAAACGTTAATAAAGAATTTCTTTTGAATACAACAAAATACTAAGTTGTCATAATAAAATATTAATCATTAGTTTTCTAATGATATAGTTTGTTTTTTTTGCATGAGTGGAGACTGGAGAGGGTACTGGAAGCAGAGAACGGAAAGAGGACCGCACTCCCTTCCTAAATGTTTGAAAATATATGAATTCTTGTCACTTTTGGCTAATTATATTCATTTGGCACCTTTTAATAAAAATCCTGACTATTCTCATGGGGCCCCCTAAAAAGGGGGGGCCCGGGGCAGCTGTCTCGCATGCCCCTGCATAAGTCGGGCCCTGATAAGAGAGAGTGGGTGAAATGCTACATACTAAAGGGGTTTAAATTTGATTGCACCTTAACAAAAAAAAAATGAAAATCACTGCCATTTATTGTTTTTGTAAAAGTCTTAATAAATCACAATATGTGAATATAAATTTCACATTAATTTATCTGAAAATCCCATGCATAATACACAATCACATATCCTTTTAAAACAGTGACTAATGAATGTTTTTAATAATTTGCACAATAAGTACAGCCTTAATATCAATCGTACGTTAAGGACCGAAACTAGCCTTTTTTAGCCCAGGGAAAACATGATTTTAGCACCCCCCCCCCCCCCCATCTTATCACGCACAATAAAAGTTAACAACCTTAGGTACCCTATGCAAAAAAAAAAGTAAAAATCATAAAAATTACTTAATTAAAATTAGAGCAATTAATATGTAAACAACGCTCCTATAGGATTAACTTTAGCTTGAGCGTTAAGAGTCTACACTAGTCACGCGAAGTAACTGGAACGCTAATGTTAAACGTATGGGAGCGTTCTCTTTACATTTTCTCGCTTGCTTATTAGTAGCTTTGAATGATTTTTTTTTTTTTTTTTTTTGCAAGAAAAGCTGAAGTTGAATTCTAATCGGGTCAGTGTTTACTTTTTCGAGTTTGGTTACAGATTATTTTTATAAAGTTACTTTCCCTTTTAGTACCGGTTTCGAAACCTAAAAGTATCAATCTAAACTATCCAAAGAAAAAAAATCATTTTAAAATATTAAAATGCAAGCGAGAAATTTGAAAAAAAATGCTCCCATACATAGGTTTAATATTAGCTTGCGAGTTTCTTTGTATTTCATATATATGTATATACATTTTTGTACGAACATATATATATATTTTGAAACGATAAACAAAATCTTCATTTGGCGCCCCCTTCGCCTTTCGTTCTGGCACATGCGCCTGGGGCACATGCCTCCTCTGCACCCCTCTAGTTTCGGCTCGGGCTACATTAAAAAAAAAAATTAAAAAAAAAACCATTAAAAAAGGGGGTTACTATTCTATCTTGCATGTATTTCAACCCTTAGTTTTTAGTGTGGTTGACAGTGTCCCGACCTCGCGCCCTTTGAGGCTGGATCCCGGATCTGAATGTAAAAAAAGTAATTTTAGTAAAAGGCATGTGCGACATTTTTCAGTTGTCGCCTACCTAGAAATCGAAATGGCAAAAGGACGAGAAATGTAATTTGGTAAAATAAAAGCAGGGGCGCATTATTAGCCATGGCGCCCTGCGAGTGATTTTTTACTGTGCCACTGCAAATGACATACTCTTTTTTTCTTTTAAAGGGTTTTACTAAAGCATTTTACTTTGTGCACTCCTTCCAGGGCCAAAACTAGCTATAATTTCTCTCGGGGCAAACATGGAATTTGGCGCCCCCTCCCCTTCCTCCGCAAAGTAAATTTACAAAGAGAAAAGTTATTACGAAAGTTTCTATTAGCGGACTTATTTTAAAATTTAAAATGCGTAACATAATAGTAAAATACGCAATATTGAATTATATAACAACTTTGTCAAATATTTATTCATTAAAACCTGGGGAAAAATTCGAAAGAAAGCGGAAATAATTCCGCTTTATACAGGTTTCCGTCTTATCAGGTATAACTGTTGGTATTCTTTCTGTTGGAACCATGTAGTTTTTTCATTTAAGACAAGATTCCATTATAGACAGATTTTATTTTTAGCTGTAGCATTACCAATTATTACAATTGAGGCACATTAATGTCCTAGTGATATGAGTCACATTTTTTAGGAACTAAAAAACCAGGATTCACTGTAGGCATAACAATGAACTCCAGTATTGTAAAATATCTTCCTGTACTATCTACACCAGTTTTGTGGAATTATCACTTATACCCCTTTTCTTATTCATAGATTGATATCAGGGCCGAAACTAGCCTTTTTTGCACCCGGGGCAAGCATGGATTTTGGCGCCCCCCCCCCCCTCTTCCGCAAAGTATATTTGCAAAGAGAATTTTACTAATTTTCTAACAGCCGACTTATTTTAAAATTTAAAATATGTAATCTTAAAATATGTAATACTGAACTATGTAATCTACAATGGCGGATCCAAGGGGGGAGGTCACGGGGGTTATGACTCCCCTCTGAACATCCAAGAAAAATATTCTACAGATCATTTTTAAAATGAAATATACAGTTAGAGTTACGATTATCCGAGTCCTGCTTAACCGAGTTTCCGCTTTCACAGAGTTGTTTTCCAGTCCATCAGAAGAAAATGATCCATTCCAAAGGTATAATCCTTCATTTGGCGCCCCTTCGTTCTGGCGCCCGGGGTACATGCCCCCTCTGCCCCCCCCCTTAGTTTCGGCCCTGATTGATATGCCTAGGTCTAGCTACATTCCTGAACGCCTGAACCTAATGCTAATTTTCGAATTTATGTGACTTAAAACAACAACAAAACTATCAAGTTTTTACTTTTTATTTTGGGAATTTTCGACCGCTTGGTTTTTATTGTCCCGGTCAGTCGCCTGACCTCGGACCCTCTAACGCCATATACGGGATATGCATGTAAAAAAGGAATTATAAGAAAAGGAATGGGGTTATTCATTTGATTTTCGATTTTTCGGCTAGAAAATATTTTTTACACAAATTTCACACGCACATATATATATATTGTATAAAACGGCAAACCAAATTTTCATCTGGCGCCCCCCTTCGCGTGGCGCCCAAAGCACATGCCCCCCTCATCCCCCCCCCCCCCTTAGTTTTGGTCCTAACTCCTTCTCGTTTGTTTTTATTAAGCCGTCCAGTCATCCGACATCGCCCATAGCAAGACGAGAAAAAAGAAAGCGCTGCTCAGGGAGAGAGATAAAAAAATAGAACGGCTTTCATGGAATCTTTTCATCAGAAAAAACAGAATCAAACAAAATCTTCATTTGACGCCCCCTTCGCCTTTCGTTCTGGCGTCCGGGGCAGATGTCCCCTCTGTACCACTCTAGGGAAATCGGTTAGCGTTTGGAAATTATCGGTGAGGGGTAGTTTCACACAGAAGAGAAGAGTAGAGACTGACCTTGGAAAATGTTTGTGATTTTCCTACACAGGAAGTGATTTATATGATAACACCCTAAGAGAACAGCTCTTTTTTCTAATTCATTTGCAGTCTTCTATTATAGATGAATCTTTTTATATATTTGTGAATTTTAATGCATTTGGTTCGGTTTTCCCTTTGGATTTTCCGGCTGTGAGACATTTTTATGCAAATTCGATACATATACATTTTTGTATGTAAAAACAAAAACAAAAAAAAATCTTCATTTGGCGCCCCCTGTGCTTTCTGTTCTGGCGCCCAGGGTGCAGAAAGTTGGGGGGGCACGTGCCCCCCCCGTGCCCCCCCGACGCTACGCCTATGGTTGATGCCCTTGCCTTTTTTTTTCTTCTCTTTTTTCTTACTTTACCCATAGGAGGTCCTAGTTACGCTGATGCGATAACTTACTATTGTGTGATTTAAATTACGCATTGATCTTAGCGTCGTACATTTCCCTTTACAGGAAGCTCATCTGTTACGTTAAACCTTAAATCGAAGAATAAAAAGCAGATTCTAGAATTTTCCAGTAAAGTAATGTATGTGAAAGTAAAAGGGAGAGAATACTCAGAAGAAAAATAGTCTTTTATGAAGAAGATATTACAAAAAAGCGGCACTTTAAACTCGACTTTTCAATAAAACAATATGTTTTAATACCGATACGTA
Organism: Maratus speciosus; assembly: GCA_963932465.1. Lineage (NCBI taxonomy): Eukaryota > Metazoa > Arthropoda > Arachnida > Araneae > Salticidae > Maratus > Maratus speciosus. The sequence continues at coordinate 130,822 of CAWVRF010001482.1, read as the reverse complement.
TTAATATATATAGTAGAAAGTTTTTTTTTTTTTTTTCAGTTTTCCTTTTACTAAAACTTTTCAAACCTTATTTCTCAGTTTTTGATCCATTAAAACTTTAAAATATAAAGTAAAAAAGCAAAATCAAAGTAAAAACAACAAAGCCTGTAATAATTTTTAGATGTAGATTTTTTTCTGTAATAATTTTTAGATGAATTTTAGTTTTGCTAAAATTTAAAAATCCTATATGTACGTGAGTGCGAGGGTCGGGTCAGGTTGGTCTATAATTTTTCTTTGCTTTGCGGTTCGTTTCTTTGTGTTTCGGGTTATGGGTTTTGACTTTTGAGGTCGGGCTCGTGTTGACTCCGATTTTTCGAAAGAATGTCCAAAATATTTTTTCAGATTAAAAATCTATATACAATAAGACCTCTATAGTGGACACTCACGAGAAGTAGAGACCTCTACTTATCGAACACTTTTTCAATTCCTAGCAGCAGTTATATACAGTCGAACACCAATTTAACGAATCATTCGGGACTAGCAACTTTGTTTGTTAAATCGAGATTATTCGTTAAATCGGGATAATCAAAGGAATATTTTTTATACAACAGAACAAATTTTAAAAAATAGCAATAAATAAGAAGAACAATGCTCATTTACCTTAATAATGATGTTAAACATTTGTTCCTTAAGAAAATACTCTGTATAAAAATTTATTAATTTTTTTTTATGTACTTCTATAAATCATGTAATTAAGAAAAAATCTCATTTATTCAAATTTTATCGATAAATTATAAGACATCTTATATAGATGTTTCTTTACTTTGTTTCGATTTTGTATTCCGAACATCTTTATCGATTTTTTTCTGAAGCTGTGAAAACAGTGTCATTAATATATACGAGTCATCAACTATCGTCTCAAAGTATCCAAATTGCTAACTGCTTTTTTGAACGTTACATGCTTCATCTCTATTTCATCTTCTTCATCCGTTCCGCTACTACTGATATTAATAACCTCGGTGTAACATGCATTTTCGCATGTAGATATTTCTGCATCACAAGATACAAATTTAGAAAATGAAAAATCAGGGATATTGAAGATTTATAATAAATATTAGAAAATGTCTCCAATTTTTCATTTTTTTGACATCGAAAATTATTCGTTAAATCGGGATTATAAATTCGTTAAATCGAAGTATTTTTGTTCCATTTTCGTCGGGACCATAAAAAAATTTGCTAAATCGAGAAATTCGTTAAATCGGGGATCGACTGTATTTGTACGAATATAATACCTCTGAATAGTGGGAACTCCCAATCTACACACAGGTAACATGTGTGTGCATAAATTATCACAAACGAAATGTTGATAATATTTCTCATATTCCGAAAAGAAAAATGTTTTCTTAAAGAAAGAATAATATATGATTACTTTTTCTGAAATATCTTTTATTTCTCAAGCAGGAAATTGAATATATACTCATTCATATTCAAATACTACATATTTATTAGTTTTGCTCAAACTTCTTGTGAAAATCCCAATAACCCGATTTAAAAAAAAAAAAAAAAAGCTAAATATGACCTGCAAGAACTATGCTAGGATGAGCATGACCCACAGGGAAAAAAAAATGGAATTATCCTGGCCAGAAAAAAGAAAATTAGGGACAACCCGACATGAATTAAATAAAAAAAATCCGATTTAAATAAAAAAAATCAGATTTTTAATTTTTTTTTTTTTTTTTTTTTTTTTTTAAATCGTGATTTTTTCATCCCCTGCGTGTAGTCCATGTTCGCTCTCTGTGCCTCTGACCAAAACTTTTTATTTTCATATAAAATAAAATGTAATTAATTCATCAACAACACAGAATGATTTTCTAATTATACGAATTTCATCTAATTAAAAAAAGTTTTATGTATACATATCTCGATTTAACTTGTATGATGATGTTTGTAAATGATCATCTGTTATACTAGAAATTTTTCAAAGAGTTATTCGAAACACATCTGCAGTTTCAAACAAAAAATTTTATATTACTGATAAGTCTGCAGATTTTAATGAGCACGTGAAAAGAGTCTTTAAAGTTTTGTCTTATATGCATTCCTTGCTTTATAATGTGCACTCGCATCTTGAGGCATTCGTGACTGATAATTATAAACAGTGAAAAGTTCATATCAATAAACAAAGAGTGTCTCATTTTAGACGATACAACTCAGATCAATAAGTAACGTCGAAAATTTCCGGTGGAAGATACGACATTTTTGGAATACAGATAGTTTCGGTTCGACCGAATTTTCAACGGAATTTTTGCCGAAACTCAGATTTTGAGCCGAAAACGAAATCGAATTTTCGGTCGATCTCCAATTCATTAGGAATAACTGCATCATCAGTTGAATTGATTGTGGATCCGATAAGGAATCTGTTTCAGGAGGCATAATATTTCACTATTGAGTATTCGAAGCCAAAATTGAGACAGTATTGATTTTCAGAAAAAGCATAAAAGTTTTGGCGCAATTCTATTCAATAGGTGCAAAAATATAAAAATCTCGAAAATCCTAAAAAACACAGAACAGAAAAAAAAAATCATCTGTAGGACGATATACACCAAAATGTCATCCATACTAACTGAATATGATGAAGTTTGATGAAATTCCTTGCTTTAGTTCTTGAGATATAACTCTCACTGTCACGGCACACTTGCTAACTGATTTTTTTAAAATCAAATAAATGCACTACGAACCAGAAAATGTATATCAAAACGGTACCTTTTGTCTATGTGGTAGTTATTTCAATTTAAAGTACTTGACATAAGTTTTAACTTAATTTTTAACATTAATATTTCTATATTTTTCTCCTTTATCTTTTTCTTTAATTTTCTTAATTTTTCTTTTAAGTAGTTTTAAACTACAGTTATACTTATCCCAATGGCTCACACAAACATAAGACAATTCATTTATAGACTGGTAGGCTGGGAGCCGGCAACGCAGACAATCACCTCATTGAGTTCAGGGATGAAATTCTAGGATTAGTTAAGGCTGTTCTTAACTGCTCTGCTCAACAAGCGAAAAACGTTCTGACACATTTACAAATTCCTTTTTTAAAGGAAAGATATAAAATTGAAAAGCCTGGCCATGGAAGCGATTTGGAATTGAAGTTTTTTTTTTTTTTTTTTTTTTTCATTTTTTGATCAATCAATTAATTACCCATTGAGTTATAAGCTTTTTCGATCACGTGACAAACCCGTTTTTCGCCCGCTCTTTAGTGATTTTTCTACTTTCGTGCGCAAATTCGGTTCAAAACGTCCACTTTGACGTTATTTTCTGAAAGATCTATTGCGTGTTTGCAAAAAAAAATGGAAAAAACAGCTCGTTGACATATTTTCTGAATAACAACACCAGCTAGTTTCATGCATTTTCGAACAAAAATAAATTAAAACTTATGTCAGGAAGTTGCCCTTTTGGATTTGAGAACAGTCAAATCTTTATTCGCATATTAAAACGCTATCGGTCTGCCATGTCATACCTTGGTGGAAAGCACCGGAAACCCCGATTTTAGCACCTGAATCGTACATTTACAATTGTGTTTTCCTGCACCAAAAGGTATGGAAACATGGAGGACTAGAGAGGTAAACGATGAGGTGATTGTCGGTGCTGACGACTCCCGGTTTATGGGTGTTAAGTTGATCTCAGCTAGGAAACCCTCAATGCTGCATCACCTGTTCAGCAATTTAATTACATTTACAAATATGATCATTTTTATTTAGAAAAAAAAAAAAAAAAAACGAGAGTTTTACATACATGTTACGGTAATCATAAAAACATAGCATAACAACAACACCTATTGAGCGATGCACCCTGAATTTTATCAGCATTAGTTTATTTGAAGATCTAAAATAATAAGAATTGGATTAAATTTTCCCCATTAGTTTTTTAGATATAGTCATCACGGAAATCATAAAAACAGCATAGTAGCGCCACCTGTTGAGCGATATACACTAAAAGCTAATCAACAACTATATCTGTTTAGGTCTAATGTTTGATGAAATTATGTAATATTCATTCTTAGAATATAGCTATCATGGAATAAAATAATTAAGCATAGCAGTGCCACCTGTTGGGCGATATAAGTCTAAAGCTAAGTTATAGCTAGGTCTAACTTAATCTGAAGTTTCGTGATTAAACTGCATGTATTAGTTCTTGAGATAGGGCAGTCACAAAAATTGTATCACACACAGACTAACAGACAAACACACATTTTCCAAATTTAGTTAAATCGTGTTCAAGACATCCCAAAACGTGTAAATCAATCAAAAAACGAAAGTCTAAAATTTTCACGATTCCAATACTTTTTTCTTACGTATTAGAACAATGTAAAAATAAATCAGTGTAGTATCAGTCTTTTCAATTAGTCTATATTTACAGAGTTATCTTTTTAGTATATATCTATAAAAAAGCACATTTTATAATAATCTGTTATGTACAATGACACCGAATAAAATTGTTATTTTAAATGCATGTTTTTTTCTTTTATACAATGCCCGTGTGTTTAATAAGACCTCCTACCTATGCAAGATTTTTTAGGCCTTCCACGAATAAAATATTTAGGGCACAGATTTTCAATTATTGTGCTTTTATAAGTAATGAATATGAAATTTAAAATATGTATTACTGAATGCAAAAATATAAATGAAAAACTTACAAAATTGTTAACACAAGTTAAATTATTATTATTAACAAAAGTACGAATTCTGCGTATCTAAAATTCTGCGTAATTAAGACTCTCAGGTAAAATATCAAATCATATATATAAACGCAAAGAAATAAGAAATCACTTGAACTTACTATGAAAGTCTTGAAACTTTTAATAGTATACAGCAGAAAAAAATGTGAAAGTTCTTGCATTCGTAAAAAGAAAGCACTCGTAAAATATTCATTAAAAGTAGGAATAATTCCAATGCAAAATTTGCAAAGTCATAAATTTCACTTTTTCATAGTCAAATCGTTCCTTTAAAAGTTCACTGTAGTATTGTTCTTACAGTTACTGCCCAATGTATTAAAAAAAACCCCCATTTCTACATCTTAAAATAAAAGTACTAGATCAAAAAAAAAAAAAAAAAGAATAAAAAAAAGAATTGAGCTCCTTATATTTGTGGTCAATGGGCAGCTGTCGGTAATAGAGCACTGCACTTATGCAACTGTGAAAGATCCTTCCTGTCTATCACAATATATGTTTCTTTCTTGTAATTTCCATAGTATTATTAAGACATATAAAAGTTACTTTTGCAACCAATCAGCAAGAATACGTTTGCTGAAGCTAAACAACATATTCATCAACCTCCTTATCCTTCCAATAGTCAAAAAGTGTGTTTATATTAACTTTCAGAACATAATTTGAATGAAAACATGTCAAAACAGACAGGCATGCATTTCCTTTTAGTCAATCGCAGCCATTTATTCTCTGCTGTTTTAAAAGGTTTGTTCCCTTATAGCCGAAAAAATTCTAGCCGAAAATCATTAAGAGGGGGAAATGTAAGGGATCGTACAGGAGTTGCATAGTGTCAACGTTTAGTTCTGAATCCCTCTGAATCCGAACGAAATCACGAAAAGTTACTCCATTCTAGAAAAGAACCCTGTGCGGTGCTGTTGCGGATCATGTTACGGTTTTATTGCTTTTTTTTTCAACTTAGCCCAGTTGTGTTTTACTATGCGTTGTATCATCTAACCAATAAAAGGGTAACTAGACAAAAAGGTCTAGAAAATTCTGTCAGAATTGTCTCCTCACAATTAAAAAAAAAAAAGAAGATATAATTTAACTTTATAATCAATGATTCGTGAAACTATAAAAAATTTCTACTGAATGAAATCTATGTCGAATTACTAATTTGTACGAATTATTTTTTGAATTCTTAATTTTTAGGCATAACTAATTTACAAATTCATAATTAGTGTCGACGATAAAGAGAGAATTATAAGCAACAGCAACAAAGTACGTGTGCTGTGCTCCTACTGCTGTTTCTTTTATTGTTTTAAATTATTTTCATAAAGTTTATTATTATTATTATTATTATTTTCCTGAATGCCATGTGGCTATTTTTGGAAAATATTTATCTGTTTTTCTGGCGTCTCTCTATGCGTTACACAAATTTTGTGGGAGCTTTAGCTCTTTTTAATAATTAAAAAATGTTTAATTTTTTTGTACTGTTTCCTTATTTACTGATTTGTTTCCTTTTGTTTTGTTTGCCAATTTTCACATGAAAATCATTTGAGTAATACTTTATTATTTTAAATGCTTTGACAATGAAATTGATTTTTGGCTGAAAAAATAAAATCTTGCTAAGAAAGGATTCCATGTAATAATACTTTACTTGTTTAGTCTTTCAAAGTTTGCTGGAATTGATTGAAAAGTATAGGGCAGTGAAAGTGACACTATGTTTAAAGGAAAATATAGATTTTCATTCATAAATTTAAAGTAAATTAATTAAATTCATTGAATACATTTGTTTTTCTTTTTTATGGTCTAAGATTAAAATTCTACTGTTTTAATTTTATGAAAATATGCACAAAAGTAAATTTTTAAATATATTATATTTAAATATACAATTATTAAAGAAAATGGGCGAAAATTATGCCACTAATAACACAATCATGTTGAGAAGCTTTCTGTGTACATTAAATTTAATCGGCATTTATTTGCATTATCTACATATACATATATTTCAATGTATGTGAAAAAATATGACTATAATATTTTTGCATGTGTTTAAAATTCGGGTTTAAAAAAAGAAAATATATATATTCTCTATTGAATATCACATCACTTTTGCATATAAAAGCATGCATTAAAGATTCTAATTTGATATACTTATCGAAACATTTTTATTGTTCTTATTTAAGCTATGGCAACAAAAAAGAAAATGGAAGACAATTTTAAATTAAATATATCATTTGAAATATTGAGATTTATGAAAATGATAAAGAAATTAAAAAGGAACCTATATCCTATTGCGCTACTTTGAATTATATTTTGTAATATAAATGATATATTTTTCTTCATTTACTTTAAAGGTTGGTTGTATTTATTACGGCTAATTACCAACTCGAGATATGGGCCCTAAAGGGGGGGTGGGGGGTGGCCCTCCGTGCGGGTCTTTCTAAGGGAACCTAACCCGTATTTATGCAAGGAAATCCAAGGTTCGAAGAAAACCACGAAAACTCCGAACGGTTAGGCCGACGGGCGCAATTGGATTCATTTACTTTTAAGAAAAATGAATATTCTAGATTATTGTCCAGATTTCGATCCCAGAAAATACTAATACACATAAATACCAGTTTAAGCCTAGTTAGTGTACTTTTTGTGGAGCCTTCAGACAATTGATACATTAAACGATATTGTACATAAAAAAAGAAAAACTATTTTTGCTTTTACTTTGGTTGTTTATTTTTGCAAATCGATTGTTCATCATACCACAGAAGTTTTTATATTTAGTTTATACAGTTTTAATTTACACGGGAAGAGTTTTAATCCCCCCCCCCCCCTCTTCTTTCTTCGCTCTGTCAGTGTCTATATACAAAAACATTATTAATGCAGTTATTTATAAATACACTTTACAAAAGCATATATTTTTATCCTTGCGTGTGCATATACTTTTTTTTTTGTTTGAAAAAAATATCAAAGCACTTTTTCAAGCACTTTAATTTTTTGTTTTTCAAGGAATAACCACAAGTATTTATAAATTATTTACTATTTTGTTATATTGAATTCATTTGTTAAAATGGCTCATTTTTACAAAAAGTTTGACTATATATACAGTTGTATATTACTGGTTTGTGATATCCATTTTATAGTCATTTCATTCACAATATTGCGGTTTTTGATGGTGGTCGGTAATGTTTTATTAATGGTTATATATATATATATAAGAGCATTAGAGATCCATGTCCATTGCACATATAGTTCCAAAATGTTTAACATTTATTTTTTTTTAATTTACAAAAGAGAAACATTAAGAAAATTAAAAAAGAGAATAAATATATGTAATTTAATAAATCAAAATAATCATAAAAAATTCTTTGAAAGTTATTCTAAAGCCTTTATACGTATGCAGCCGTTTAAACTTTTTATTCATGTAAGGGGAAATAAAAAATGAAATTTTGATAAAATTATAAATTAAGTTTGAATTTAAATTATTTTTTATTTGTCTTCTAAAGTATATTTAGACAACCAAACTATACGTTTATTTTTTCAATACACTGATAAGTATATCACTTTCACTAAATCTATATTATGCATTGAAATGTATTTATTGAATAATGTAGTTTATCTTTTGCGCCATGCTATCCGAAACCTTAACAAAAAATTATGTAAATTATTTCATTGCGTCATATTTTCCATTCGCATACATTTAACTTAATTTAGATATTAATGACGCAAAATAACCATTTACATATTAGGGGCAATCCAGTTCAAACCACCAGGTGGTGTCGCTCGTCATTTTTAATTTTCCTAATCTTTTAACAAAGACTTCTTCATAGTTTTCTGAGTTTAAAAACATGACTAATTTATTTTTTTCATCATATAGTTTTTTGGAGGGACCATTTTTAACAAACTACACAGCCATTTTTGGGAGAAAAACGTGTTTTACGGAAAATGCTGTAACTGCTTTATTTTTCTACCTATCAAGAGGAATCAAAAACCAAAATATCCAGCACAAAATTGTCGACATTTTATGTAATTATAAAATTTTCATTAGTCTTAAAATTGTCGACATTTTATGTAATTATAAAATTTTCATAAGGATCTAGACCAAAAACATGCTTAAAAATCGAAGAAATAAAAGGTCAAACAGCGTATTACGCTGCCATTGTTTTTTATGAAGGAAATGAGACTCGCCTTAAATATTTTTTTTTTTTTTTTAAGATCTCTTATAGGACTATTCATTTTTATAAATTTCAATTCTGAAAACCGTTTACTTTTTTTTTTTTTTTTTTTGTACAGCTCATCAAAAATTGTGTTAAGTCTGCTTTTGGCAATTTTCACTAATTAATATCTCAAAAAAGACTGACTACGAAATTCTGAAAACTTAGGATAATAAACATCTTTGTACTATAAAGTTAAATTGTAAATTTTATGACTGAGACTTAACTGATTTTAGGTAGCTTTCTTTACAAAAAAGCTACCTATTGCAGCCGTTCGGAGGAAAGCGATTTCAAAAAATTTTGGTATATTTTCATCGATCATGACCCCCAGACCCCGAAACCACCCTCCGTTCAAAATTGATATATATATATATATATATCTGACCTATGTCACACTGTAACTCCCGTAATTATGAACCGATTTCGATGTAATTCGGTGTGTACATAGTACATACCAATGTCTCGACCGAGTTCGTTGGCCAGCTTCATCCGCCGTTTTGTTTCAAAATGGCGGCCATTTAAAATTTTTAAAAAAATTTAAACTTGAAATGTGGTACCAAAAAATTAAAAATGGAAAAATATTTTTTTCTTATGTATTTGACTTTTATACAAAGATTCCGGAGCAGTTTTTGTTTCGTCTATATCTTAAAAAATGGCTGAGTTATAGCATTTTGAATTTCTAGCGTGGCTGACATTTTGAAACGTCCTGAAGTTTGTCACGCGATAAAAGGCATATTTATGAACCGATTTGGATGTAATTCGGTGTGTACATAGTACATACCAATCTCTCGACCGAGTTCGTTGGCCAGCTTCATCCGCCATTTTGTTTCAAAATGGCGGCCATTTAAAAAATTTTTAAAAATTTGAAATTTGAAATGTGGTACCAAAAAATTGAAAATGGAAAAATATTTTTTTCTTATGTATTTGACCTTTATACAAAGATTTCGGAGCAGTTTTTGTTTCGTCTATATCTTAAAAAATGGCTGAGTTATAGCATTTTGAATTTCTAGCGTGGCTGACATTTTGAAACGTCCTGAATTTTGTCACGCGATAAAAGGCGTATTTATGAACCGATTTGGATGTAACTTCGTTTATACATAGTACATACCAATGTCTCGACCGAGTTCGTTGGCCAGCTACACCCGCCATCTTGTTTAAAAATGGCGGCCATTTAAATTTTTAAGAAAAATTTAAATTTGAAATGTGGTACCAAAAATTGAAAATTGAAAAAATATTTTCTTCTTATGTGTTTGACCTTGATAAAAAGATTCGGGAGCAGTTTTTGTTTCGTCTATATCTTAAGAAATGGCTGAGTTATAGCATTTTGAATTTCTAGCGTGGCTGACATTTTGAAACGTCCTGATTTTTCTCACGTAATAACAGGCGTATTTATGAACCGACTTGGATTACCTTGGTGTATACATAGTACATACAAATATCTCGACCGAGTTCGTTGGCCAGCTTCATCCGCCATCTTGTTTCAAAATGGCGGCCATTTAAAAAAATAAAAAAATTTAAAGGAGATACCAAAAAATTGGAAAATGAAAGATTTTTTTTGTATGTGTTTGACCTTAATACAAAGATTCCGGAACAGTTTTTCTTTCGTCTATATCTAAAAAAAAAATGGCTGAGTAATAGCATTTTGAATTTCTCTTGTGGCTGACATTTTAAAACGACCTGATTTTTGTCACGCGATAACAGGCGTATTTATGAACCTATTTGGATGTAACTTGGTCTGTACATAGTACATACCAATGTCTCGACCGAGTCCGTTGGCCAGCTTCATTCGCCATCTTGTTTCAAAAGGGTTGCCATTTAAAAAAAATTAAATTTAAAATTCAAAATGAGGTATTAAAAAATTGGAAAATGAAAAAGATTGTTTTTATGTGTTTGGTCTTGATACAAAGATTCCGGAGCAGTTTTTGTTTCTGAAAATTTGTTCTTTTGTTGATATCTTAAAAAATGGTTGATTTATAGCACTTTGAATTTCTAGCATGGCTAACATTTTGAAATGATCTTGTATTTGTCACGCGATAACACACGTATTCGCCTATTTCGATGTAAGAAGGCATGTGGATAGTATACATCAACACCTCGACCAAGTTCGCTGGCCAGATTCATCAGCCATCTTGTTTCAAAATGGCGGCCATTAAATTAAAAAAATATATATATTTAAAGTGAGGTGCAAAAAAATTAGAAATTGAAAAAGGTTTCTTTCTTAAGAATTTATCTTGATATAAGGATTCAGGAGCATTTTTTGTTTGTCTTTACCTTAAAAAATGGCTCAGATATAGCAGTTTCAATTTTTATTGTGGGTGACATTTTGAAAAATCTGATTTTTTGCATGCGACAGCACTCCTATATATTAACCGATTCCGATGTGAGTGAGCATGTGCACGGCAATTACTAAGGTCTCGACCAAGTTCACTGCTTATCCTTATCCACCATGTTGTTTTAAAATGACAGGCACTTTAAGAAATTGCCGAATTTGGCAGCCAAATATAAGTTACTTTAAAGAAAAGCAGCTTGGATAAAGCTGACTAATTTCGCGAAATTCTCATTCATTATATTGATAAAAATTAGTATTGAATCTCCTATATTCGGTTTCCACTAAATTGAGCTTCGTGTGTTTGCATGATATAAGTTGGCTTTTTTTAAATAAGGATTATGCAAGCTACCTCTTCCTCCCGGCCAGGGGCGCGCCATAAGTATCCGGCGCCTGTGTGCAGAACTTTAATTGGCGCCCCATATTCCTAAACACCCTCCCCCCCCCCCCAAAAAAAAAAATATTTAATTTTTTTTCAATGAGTATAAATGCATAGCTGCCAAGCCAACCTTCCTTTGGTTTTCTTCAGATCAAATAAAAGAATTTGAACCAGAAAATTTATTTAATGAAATGTGCTTGTTTCTACAGGGTTCTTTTTTATTTCATTTATTAAATTAAATTTCTGGTTTAAAATATTGATGTTTGACTTTAAAAATAAGGAATGTTGGCAGCTATGCAAATAACGGACATCCCTAAAAAGTGGGTGCTTCAACTGTTTGCTCCCTCTCCCCACAATGGGATACCTCCTACATAAACCAGCGTCTTTTACCTCCATTTCTCCCGGAATTTTTAAGATCTGATCTTTATTTATATTTATACTTAAAATTTAAAACAGCTCAAATAAACTTTAGCTGTGTTGAAATAATCAATAGTAGCACTATGACACAAAGAAAGGAGTGACGTAATACGGGGAATACACATAAAAGTAGAAAATATTTTCTCAAATTAATGGTGTCCGTATTACATCGGAGCTTGTTATAGTATTTTTATTTCTTTTAAGATAATGTAGCATCAATTAAGATGCGCCTTAGACAATTAGTACCACATGTAGATTATAATCAGGGGTGCATTCGAAAATGTCCCAGTCCCGGAACATTTGATTTTATATTAGCAAATACAGAACCCCTATGCTGGCTATATATTAATTTTTATGGAAAATGAATATTCATTTCGACGTTTACATTGCTAAGAAGCTAAGCGTATCTTTACCTTGTCACACTCTTAACCCTTCCTTCTCAGTCAGATTTTTTTATTTTTTGAATTTCCAATTTTCGTGCAATGAATCCAAGTTCTAAATTAAAAATACTAATAAAAGAAAGTTTTGCTCTGTCTATATGCGATGGCTATCAGAATCCACGGTACGTACGAGGCTCAAAATTTTTGTGAGGATAGTCGAAAGCCTGTCCTGGTGCACCTAGTGATGTAAACTACCCACTTCGGGTATTTTTCTGGGTATTTATTTTTCAGTTAAATATAGCTGTGAAAAGATTTATAATGGATTACTGAAAAAGAATAAAAATTTAGAAGTTTAGACTTAAATTTTAAAGAACCTCAACATTTTACATTGAAATATTGAATTTAAATGTCTTTTTTTCTTTTATTATAATGAAGAGTGTAAAAAAACAATGTATTAATTCTGAAGAATTTTATTAAAAAACAATTTTAATTAAATTTGTGTAACAGGTGCACTTAATATATGTGCAATACTGATTCAGCTAATATATATTAATACTACATAGGTCACTTCAAGCACTACCACGGTAATACTATATTAAGATGGTAGTTCTCCAATAAAGGGGACACATTCTCTAATTTTTCCTCAGAATACTTTTCTATCCCCGATACTCTTTTTCTCTGCAAATAACTACATCAGTCTAAAATGACAAATGAGTGCTCTCTAATTTCATATGATGGCCAATTTCATGAATAAATATAATTTGTATCTGACGGTTTCAAGGTGCAGTTTGTCAAAGGAAATAATGAATGAAATAATGACCCCATGAATTTTACTCACCAAATTTTTCATGAAAACAATTAAATAAACATTCTATAGGAAATTATGTATTGTTTCAAGTTATATAAAAAAAAATCTTAAGGCTCATCTTCATACTTCTAAAATTGTACCGAACTCTGAAATTTTTAATACAAACGCAATAATTTTTACATCATATTTGGCTTTGTCATTAAATTTTACTTAAGAAAACTAACAGAAAGACATTTAGTCAAGTAGTTTAGGAATTGTAGAAATTTAAAATTTGAATCTCCAAATGTTAAATTCATTTTTAGGTGCGTTCGTAATTATAAAAATACGTAGCACCTATAGTCGTCTTTCAGTCCGTCTGTCTGTCTGTCCGCATATAACAGAGCAAAAACTACCCAGCCGAATGGTCTGAAATTTTAAATATATGATTGTTGCATAATTTTGTCGAGCCATTTAAAATTTTATGAAAATCGGATGTATAGTTTAATGACAGGGACAGTCAAAATTTTTTCTTTACATTACGGCCTATGGGAAAAAATATTGCAAGTGCATTTTAATGATGTTACAGCCTTCCGAATGGTCTGAAATTTTAAATTTATAATTGTTGCAAAATTTTGTCGAGCCATTTCAAATTTTATGAAAATCGGATGTATAGTTTAATTACAGGGGCAGTCAAATGTTTTCCGTTACATTACGGGCAACGGGAAAAAAAATATTGCAAGTGCATTTTAATGATGTTACAGCCTTCCGAATGGTCTGAAATTTTATATATATAATTGTTGCAAAATTTTGTCGAGCCATTTCAAATTTTATGAAAATCGGTGTGTAGTTTAATTACAGAGACAGTCAAAAGTTTTGCGTTACATTACGGGGAATGGGAAAAAATTATTGCAAGTGCATTTTAATGATGTTACAGACTATGCACTTATGAAGCGCAAAAATATATACATTCAGTACAATATGGGGTGCAAAAAAATAATTATAAAACTAGTTATAGTACGAACGCACCTCATTTGCCACGTTTGACGAGCAATTTCCAACTTGTTAATCATTGCAAAACAGATTGCGATTGCTAATGTTCTATAAGTCTTGATACTTCTAACTTTGACAACTACTGTGTAATAGACAGGAAGGACCATTTAGCGTTTTGCTGCGTATTGTATTTTTAAAATACGATAAAAATATAATGCAATTTGTTATTTCGAAGACTCGTGAAAATACGACTAAAGACAAAACAGACAGGCACGCATTTTGCTTTTGTGAAACTTTGATCTGCGTTTTAGGTAGATTTCGTATGAAATACTACCTATTGGCGTCGTTCCTATGTTGGAATTTCTGAAAAATTTTTGCAGATCTACACCGATCATGACCCCTAGAGCCCAAAACCACCTTCAGTAAAAAACTTTATCTATCTATCTATCTATCTATCTATCTATGTATGTATGTATGTATCTATCTATCTATATATATCACTTTCTTCTGGACACGATAACTTCCACAATTCTGCACCAATCTCTTCCAAACTGATACATAAAATCAAGGGGCATAAAATCTCGGTCAAGTTCGTTAATGGGCAAAATCGGACCAAGGGGATGGAAATAGGGAGGGGTTTTGTGAAAACCGAAAAAACCCCATAACTTCTTAAATTTTGTACATATCGAATCAGTTTAAATTTTTTATTACTTCTAAAAATAGGGCCAAAAATTTATGTATCACAGATATTTGTTAAAGTTAAAAATGGGCTCAAGGGACGCAAAAATAGGGTTTTTGGGAGAAAAAAATTCATAACTTTGTCAATTCTCAAGATATCAAATCCAATTAATTTTATCATGAATCTCCTTAACATTATCTACAACTTTTATATTCACAAGTTTTTGATAGGACCAATTCGTACCGCAAAAAAAAATTGAAAACAAAAACAAAAGCAAAAAGGGCGTTTGAAGAAGAAAAAAATCCATAACTTCGTCAATTCAAAAGATATAAAATCCCCATGAATTTATCATATATCTTCTTAATATTGTCTACAGCATCTATATAGACAAGTTTTGGATAGGACCAATTCTTACAGCAAAAACAAATTAAAAATACATAGCGGTTGAAGAAAAAAATCATCTTAGTAAGGGTGTATTCAAATCAAAACTGCTTATTTTCTGACTCATTTTACCATTCATTTTTACTGTCAAAGGCTTCCAATTGGTACCTTTTCTTAGTCAGAAACTGTATAATGTACCGTAATGGTCAATTTTTTGATAGAGGCAGAATATATTTTTAAAAAGGCTGTCAAAGTGAGCCTTTTGAACCGAATTTCCCGAAGCGGATTGTGTTGGAAAAATCATCATATTAAGAGGCTACTTCAGTCAAATGAAAAGACCTGTTCGCTAATGCTAATCTAATCCTATGGAAGAAATTTATAACGATATCTCGGTTGCATTTCAATATTTTTAAATGATTTTTTTTTGCATTGGATAGCTGAGATCAATCTGTATGCAGGCCGTTTTTTACTTTTTCGATTTTCATTACAGATTTTTTTTTATGAGGATGCTTTCAATTTCAAAACCGGTTCCGAAAATGAAAGCGTCCTCATTAAAAATATCTGTAAACAAAATCGAAAAATTAAAAAACGGCCTTTGTACAGATCGATCTCAGCTATCCAATGCAAAAGAAATCATTTAAAAATATTAAAATGCAACCGAGATATCGTTATAAATTTCTTCCATAGGATTAGCATTAGCGAACGGGTCTTTTCATTTGACTGAAGTAGCCTCTTATGGGAGTATTCAAATCCAAACTGCTTATTTTCTGACTCATTTTTAAATTCATTTTTGCTTTCAAACGCATCCAATTGGTAGATTCGCTTATTCAGAAACTATGTAACGTACCGTAAAGATCGATTTTTTGACAGAGGCAGAATATATTTCAAAAAATGATGTCAAAGTGGACATTTTGAACGGAATTTTCCGAAGCGATTGTGTTAGAAACGAAAAATATTGTCTTACTGAGAAAATAATTATTTATATATCAAGTTTTAATTAATTGAACGAAAATTAAAAACACAGGTCGCTTATAAATCTCTTCAAAAATCACGTCAACAAGTTTCATGTTTTTCCTATTAAAAATGAATCTGGAGTTATGCCAGAAAATTTAGAGTTGTTGAGCATGGAAAAGTATTTTTTTTAATACCGCCCTAACATGATTCTGATTAAACCAGTTATTATATAAAAATGAAATAAAAACTCGTCAAAAGCGGCCAGATAAAATTGTTAAAGTGGGTTTATCTCTAATCATGATTTGGTTTTTGTTTGTGAAATTAGTATACTTAACTTCGAAATCTACCTCCGCCTGTAGGCCGGGCCGGCAGGGATTTTTTATATAGGCTTTTAACGTGAAAGAAATATTTTCCACATTCTTTTTAAAAAATCGGGTCAACCCTAAACCGACCCGCAAGAGTAAAAAAGCCAACCCGAAACAATGAAAGCCAAACCGACCCGCAACAAAAATAGTTAAAGTCAATCCGACCCGACCCGCAACGCGAAAATATAGCCCCGAGTGCGGGTCGGATCGGGTTCGGGTAAAAGCGGGTAACCCGACCCGATGCAGGACTCTACTCCAGATTATTAGGTGGCATTCCCATCGTGAGGGAGAAAATGAATTTTTTCATGTGACACATTGTTTTAAAGATTTTGGCCTTGTTCATAACTACCCCATACAATTTTCCAAAAATCAAGAAAAACATTTACATAACAAATCTCAACAATTAGCAGCTTCTCCCCCATTTTCACACAGTGAACGGGTACGTATTTAAGACAAAATGGGGTGGGGGGGGGGGCGTTCGAAAATCCTCCTAACACAGAACTAAAAACTATATACAATGATACATACAATTATATTTTCCGAAATTCGTCGAAAATGTATGGCAAAATTATGTCTCCCCTACTTTTTCTAAATCTACTGAAAATAAAATTACGAAAAAAATTAGAAGTAGTAGGAATTTATTTAAACTTTTCAGGAAAACTATAGAGAATATCCTAGGTCATATAATTTTTCAGAAAATCGCAATTTTCCGTTACACATAAACTTTATCTTGCTGGCGCTCAGCGAGGGAGTTCGAGGTACCTATCGGTACGAAATCATCCAAGGATTGTCGATAATGATTTTCCAAAAGAATTGTCGGTAATTAGCCGAGATATTAATTAAAAACCTATCTAAAAATATCCCTGCCGGCCCGGCCTACAGGCAGAGGTAGATTTCGAAGTTAAGTATACTAATTTCACCAACAAAAACTAAATCATGATTACATATAAATCCACTTTAACAGTTTTATCTGTCTGCTTTTGACGAGTTTTTATTTCAATTTTACATAATAGCTGGTTTTATCAGAGTCATGTTAAGGCGGTATTAAAAAAATACTTTTCCATCCTCAACAACTCGAAATTTTCTGGCACATTTTCAGATTCATTTTTAATAAACAAAAATATTAAACTTGCTGATGTGGTTTTTGAAAAGATTTATAAGCGACCTGTGTTTTTATTTTTCTTTCAATTAATTAAAACTTGGTTAATAAACAATTATTTTCTCAGTAGGGAAATATTTTTCGTTTCTAACACAATCGCTTCGGGAAATTCTGTTCAAAATGCCCACTTTGACATCATTTTTTGAAATATATTCTGCTTCTATCACAGAAAATCGATCATTACTGTACATTATACAGGGTGTCCGGTCTCAACGGTGTCCAATGGCTAATTCCTAAACCGTTAGTCATAGACATATAGTTCCAATTACAAAAATGTTTTAAATCAGGTAAAGAAACGTTTTAAAAGCGATTTGGGTCAATAAAAACATTTCTTAAAAAATTACGAAATTTAAATTTTTATACGGTCCCCCGGTCCTATAAGTTATATATAGTAATTTTTTCCTATTACACTGACAAGTAAGACAAAAAAAGTCCCATTCATATAACGCTAAAATTGAGCTAGTTATGAAACTTTAAAAATGCATGACTTATGCCACTTTTCTACTCTGAAAACAAATGAGTTCGGCTTGGCTTTGAGGGATCATATACCAAGTGTTTAAAGTATTCGAAGATCTTACTTCATGTGTATCTGTGCTTTGAAAAAAAATCCTACAAGTATTATGATTAAGTCTCAAATTGGCCAAAATAACATATGTTTTATTTTGTCAGGATTTGAGACTGTTTCTCTAATGATTTCTTTTAACAAAAATTATGTTTTTTTATAAGATTTTATGTTACTTCAACAATCGTATGTATGTTTTTCCAGTTCAAAATTTGTACTCGAACTTTAACCCACTTTTAAATATCCGGTCGAGATTGCATTTTACATACTGGCGCAAATCCGATAACAATCTAATATTATTAAGATTTTCGGTGGTTACCATTTATACTTATTTTACAGGATAACACAAAAAATTTCGGATAGATTTCTGCCAAGGAGTTTAAGAAAAAGTTTTAGATTAGATAATACAAGACTGCGATTGTTGGGTTTTTTAACTTTTATGTATTTTTTAGCACTAAGTCCGAAAATTACCTTAATTTTAAACCATCATGTCAGGATATTTCGCAAATCACAAATTTTCAAATTTAAAATAGCGAAAATCTCATACAATAAAACATATGTAAAACTTTTTTATTTTATTTTATTTTATTTTATTCAGTAATTTATTGGATACCTTTGCTTATCCTGGGATTCTTACAGCTAAACAGCTGAGTGGTCCGATGAGATGTGGGAGGAAAATTCAATTTTAACATTGAACTTCTTAACTTTGAAATTTGCGAAAAATCCTGATATGATAGTTAAAAATGAAGGTCAATTTCGGATTCAGCGGTACAGAATATATAAGAATCAATTATAAAAAGCTAAAAAACATAACCCAACTTTTGCAGGCTTGTGCAATCTAATAATATTTTAAAATACGTATCATTTTGTAAAGAATTGAGGCTGTTAATTTAGAATCATTTTATTTAACAAAAATTCTGTTTTTTCTTTCTTCTTAAATGTTTATTACAAATTGTATATTTTCCATTAATATGCCAGAATGATTAAAGATTTCAAATTTATATTGCAATGTTAATTTTACTCCCAAACATTTTTTATATCTGACGAAATTATATTTCGACTAAATTTGTGAATGACCCCCAATTTGCAGCAAAAAATATGCTCCAATTTTAAACAGCTATTACTCGGTCAATTTTAATCGTAGAATAACGGGACTTTTTTTGTATTACTTGTCAGTGTAAAAGAAAAATTTCACTAAATATAACTTATAGGACCGAGCGACCGTATAAAAATTTAAATTTCGTAATTTTTTAAGAAATGTTTTTATCGACCCAAATCGCTTTTAAAATATTTCTTTACCTGATTTAAAACATTTTTGTAATTGGAACAATATGTCTATGACTAAATGTTTTGGAATTAGCCATTGGACACCGTTGAGACCGGACACCCTGTGTATATATAGATAGATAGATAGATAGATAGATAGATAAATTTTTTTACTGGCGGTGGTTTTGGATTCTAGGGGTCATGATCGGTGTAGATCTGCAAAATTGTTTCAGAAATTCCAACATAGGAACGATCCCAATAGGTAGTATTTCATACAAATTCTACCTAAAAACGTGGCACAGACCGAAGTGGCCATGCAACTTTGTGACCTCCTTTTGAAGCGTACTTGGCACAATGGAAATATTAAACTTTGTACAAGGCCTTTGTTTTAGGTAAGACGGATCACAATGATAAATATTCAGCGTTTTTCATTCCAATTGAATTGAATTATTGAAGGCAATTATTGAAAAATATTTAATAAAATAATTCCAAGTTATTTGCAAAATCTTTTTATTCGTTTAACAACTATATTTTGTAAGATTGTAGTTAGAAATTAATAAATTTATTGTATGAACTCTCTGTACGCGATTGAAGCTAGCGCTTGATCGATTATAATTTGTTCGAAGTAAATCTATAAATTATTCAATTAAAATTTCAATAAAACGTAATTCATTTTGAGGTTGTTCTCAAAAACATGTTTCCCTACTGTAAATGATATGAAACTTTCTTACATGCTCATGGGCTCGATTTTATGCGTAAAAGCATGCAATGTTAGGCATGGCTATTAAATTGGGTTGGAACTGAATGGCGTTTTTCATTTCTTTTTTTTAAATGCATTGCATTTTGAGCTCCATCCTGTTTTATTTATTTATTGTTTTTGTTATTATGTAGCCGATTGCTATGATTGATTTGTGCTTTTTACGGCAATTTACTTTTACATGGGAACCGTGCATAACCTGGAGGCTTATGCTGCTTTACCATTGTGCCATTTAATATACTACTCGTTTTTATGTCGTCAGTATGTGTATCACTACCAATACTACAGTAAGATAGAAGTGTTATATATTTTCAATTATTTGAATAATAGAGCCTTCCATGTTTGCTCCCAGCTGTAGTGCGCCCCTGCTTTCTGAAAAGTTGGACAGGTCTGATCAAAAGCAGGGATGTCAAAAGGGGCATTGGCGGCTGCCCTTCCGAATTTTTTTTTATATTTCTAGCGTTTTTTTTTATTTATTTTAGGCGCATGACTGCGCCCTTAAGCCTTCCGTGGCGCCTTACGACCGTGACCTTTCGACACTGCGGCGCCTTTCGGTTTGAGACCCCCCCCCCCACCCTAATGCTACGCCGGTGACGAGCATCTGCAAATTTCATGTAATCTTAAAAATAAAAATGAACTCAAAAATGTGTCATCAGAAATGACGTACTTTCGATTTTAAATACCGCTTTAATAAATTTAAATTGGATAAAAGTTTTTCAAATTTTTCAGCTTCGCCTAAACAATTTGGCGCCTTTACTATTCTGGCGCCTGTGTGCGGTGCACACTTTGCACACTGGGTCGGCGCACCCCTGCTCCCGGCACTGGCCGGAAGGACTTTTTGAATAACAGTTCACTAAAAATGCACCGCCCCTTCTTTTTGCTTAGGTACGTTCAAATTGACGATAAAAACAAATTTACGCATTATTGCTTAGTTAAATAGGGCAGTGGCACCTTTTCAAACCTTTCTTGAATGGGGGGAGGTCTTTTGATTTTATTGTGCACATCTAAGGAGCATCTGATGCATTTTTATTCTGACATTTTTTTAAATTAACCTAAATACTTGCTCGCTAAGAATTTTATAAAATATCTCGTTTGCATACCCCACTGCTTCTTGCCTTTTACACATATTTGCCTTCCCTCCTCCCCCCTCCAACAGACACACACAAAAAATACCGGTTATGTGAATCACTAATTAATTACGTTAGCAACTTTTATGAATCAAATCTAATAATTTTCCATAAAGTAATAGTTATTCGAAAAGAAAAAAAACCCGTCTGTATCTTTTGCATTTCAGTACTGTTAAAGAAGAAAGAAATAGTGACCCTTCGTGACCCCGGGGTTAAGGCTTTGACTGGGATGTGAAGAACAGTAATGAGAGAGGGTTGAAAGGGAGGGTGAAAAGGAAATAAGAAGAAACTGGACTCCTTATCTCAGTTCAGTATTTTAATTTTTAACAGTCCCCTGTTGGTTTCGGCTAAAATCTTTTCGGCTAGTAAGGAAGTCACGATTTAAAAATGGCAGTTTGAAATTTGGGAAAAATGTATTTTGAGTATTTTCAAAATACAAAATATTTTGTAAAACCATCAGAAAATACATTAAAAATACTTTGATCTTATCGGTTTAAAATACAAAATACAAATGTATGAAAATGATTTATTTCAAATACAATTCATGTATTTTCAATACTGCCCAATTCTGTTATCTACAATGGTTCAGAAAAAGATATGAACATAAACCCTTTCAAAAGATTATTTTCCGGACGGCGTTTTTGCATTTTTCTGCAACGTATAAAAATCTGCATCCGTAATTCGGATCAAAATACGAAGAAAAAATATGAAGAAAAAATACTTTCTTATTTAACACTCATTTTCTTTCAAAAGATGCAATCTATTACAAAAAAAAAAAAAAAAAAAAAAAATAGTAATAATCTTTTTCAAAAAAATTATTTTCGGAAAATCACTTATGCGACTTCCGTTTTTTCTGCATTAAAATTATGCATCGGCTTAAAAAAGCATACCCGCTTTTTAAGCATACATTAATCTTAAAACGACATATCTGTTTAAAAGAAATATAAATAATTAACCTTTCAACTTTTTTTTTTTCACTCGAACTAACTTCAGGCTTTTGTTTCTATTGCCCATAGGATTAATATTATGTATATATCGATTTAAAAAAAAATAAGTTAATAATTTACAATCCAATATATATTACCACTTCATCTAAATGATCGATTATAAATTTGGTACAAAAGTTATGAGATTTAAGAGAGATTTCCGTTTAAAAATATCCTATAAGTTTAATATTGAGCACTCTTATTTAAACTTACAACGTAAACTTATTTTTCTGCTAATGGTCTCAAATTTTAATACCTTCTAATTTTTCAGCTGTTGTTCGAGTGAAATTTTGATTTTGAAATAATTAGATTTACGGAAGTGATGCAACGAATAGTGGTTTGGCCGGATAACCTAATACCAAATATTCGGCCACGTAGCAGCCGAATATTAATTCATAAATTCTGATTTAAATTAAAATACTATATATCGATATCGTCATACAGTTCTTATTAAAAATATTCAGCGTTAAAGATAATTAAAAACAAGATTTAAAGTAGTTTTAAACATTTCATTAAAACCGAACAAAAATATCTGACCTTTAAATAGTAAAATATTTTATAAGAAAAAGCTTAGAATTATTATTACAATACACTTCAGTTTTAAAGATGTGTTTAGTGATTAGATAGTTTGAGTAGCTTTATTATTTTATTTTTACATTAAAACATTTCGTTCATGAGATTATTAAAGATTATAAGTTCTATTTTAAATCTAATAAGAAAATCAGAATACAAATACAGCACTACATTTTTTTATTACATTGTGTTTGATCAATTAAATGATGCTTTTTCATTCAGCTATTTTGGAATTGTCTTTTATAATTTTTATTCCCTTTTGATAAGAATTTATTTCTAACTTTTATGTAGTATCAAATACATTTCCTGAAAAATATTCCCTTATCTCTTTTCTAGTTTCACAAAGTTTTATCTTTAATTAAACCAAAACAAACATTGATCTTAGAAACAATCCCTCTTTGCATTTTTTCTTGCCAAACCATTTCACTTTTTATAATCTTTCAAACTATTACAAATTTTTTGACAACAACAAGAAAACATCAAGTTCTACTCTAAACTGCAATACAAGTAGCAGAAGCAATTTCAACAGCCGGGAATATTCCTTTCCTGGAATAGTACAATAGTCTTTTTTGTGCAACTTTGCTGTACTTTTATAAGTATATTCCAGAAATTGAATGAATAATTAAATTTCTGTAATGTGTAATTCTTAAGCATAAGTAAATCATTTTTATAATGCATATAAAATTCAAATTAATAAATTTACTCTAAATTTTCAAATAAGATTACTTATCATGTATTGCACGTTAAGAAAATTCAAATTATTATTAAATTTTTATTTATAACTAGCAGACCCGCCCGGAGTTGCCAGGGGTTTGTAAATAATAACCTTAAACAAAACTTAAGTTCATATGATTTTATATCTTTGAAATTTTTTTTTAATGAACCTAAATTCGCAGGCTCCATTGCCTTTCGTAGTGTCTAATGTGTTCCCATCAAACTTCTTTCCGAACGAACCTGTACACTGGATCCCCACTACATATGGCAGCATTTACCGGAAGTGGCCGCACGTGCCGGAGACAATCGAAGACCAAGTTCTGTGAGCCAAACCTCGTTGGAATCAAGCCCAAAGAAACCAAAAAAAAAAAAAAAGAATGCGCCATTAATGTTAGAAAATGTTGGTAGCTAAAGTCTAAGATAAAATTTCATAATACAGAAAGTAGCTGACTTGTAATCTAAGTTGAAGGAAAAAAATCTGAAATTGGGCCCTTAAACCCGAGGAAATAATGCGCCACCAAGCGGTGGAAGATGCCTCCTCACCTTGTAAATTTCATGAATCACTGTTAGCATTAACACAATATTTCATAAACGGATGAAATCCCTTATCTAAAGTTACCTTTAAAGTAACGCGATTTTTAATTTACGGTTGTAGTGAGTAGACGTAAGTTAATGCTGAAAAAGGAGATTGATGTTCGAAAAAGGTGGTAGCTGAGGTATAAAGAAAGACCGGGCCTTGGGGGCCAGAGTCTTAACTGGTATGTAGTTGGGTATAAGAAAATTTTTTAGGGGTCTTAAAGTAGCTGGAAGACGCTAAAACTATGTTAAAGAAAATTGCAATAGAATAAGATAGTTTTTAAAGAAGCTGCAGCAAAGGCCCCATGAAGACGATTAATATTCAAAATTGGTGGTAGCTGAAGTCTGCAACTTTTTTTTTTTTTTTTTTTTTTTTTTTTGTCGTTAATGTAATAGCTGGAGAACCTAAGAAGTTGTTAGGAAAAAAAAGTTCGTGACTCGGACCATTTTTAAGGGAGCTATAACAGTGGCATGAAAAGGGCCCAACTGTTAGTTGAGAGAAGGGCCCTAACATGAAAACATGTTTAAATGTTTTAGTACTTAGCGTTTTAGATCTTCAATTAGTCAAAATTAATCATAGGGTATGAAATAATCATTAGAATAATATTTTAAAGAAATGCGAAAAAATGAGGTAAATGCTTAAACAAGTTGGAAATTGCTCGTCAAACGTGGCAAATGAGGTGCGTTCGTACTATAACTAGTTTTATAATTATGTTTTGCACCCCATATTGTACTGAATGTATATTTTTTTGCGCTTCATAAGTGCATAGTCTGTAACATCATTAAAATACAATAATTTTTTCCCCATTCCCCGTAATGTAACGGAAAACTTTTGACTGTTCCTGTAATTAAACTATACATTCGATTTTCATAAAATTTGAAATGGCTCGACAAAATTTTGCAGCAATTATATATTTAAAATTTCAGACCATTCGGAAGGCTGCAAAATCATTAAAATGCATTTGCAATAATTTTTTCCCATTGGCCATAATGTAACGGAAAACTTTTGGGTGTCCCTGTAATTAAACTATACATCCGATTTTCATAAAATTGGAAATGGCTCAACAAAATTTTGCAGCAATTATATATTAAAAATTTCAGACCATTCGGAAGGCTGTAAAATCATTAAAATGCATTTGCTATAATTTTTTCCCATTGGCGGTAATGTAACGGAAAATTTTGGGTGTCCTTGTAATTAAACTATACATCCGATTTTCATAAAATTGGAAATGGCTCGACAAAATTTTGCAGCAATTATATATTAAAAATTTCAGACCATTCGGAAGTCTGTAACATCATTAAAATTCATTTGCAATAATTTTCCCCATTGGCCGTAATGTAAAGAAAAACTTTTGACTGTCCCTGTAATTAAACTATACATCCGATTTTCATAAAATTGGAAATGGCTCGACAAAATTTTGCAGCAATTATATATTAAAAATTTCAGATCATTCGGTCGGGTAGTTTTTGCTCTGTTATATGCGGACGGACAGACAGACGGACGGACAGACAGACGGACTGAACGACGACTATAGGTGCTACGTATTTATATAATTACGAACGCACCTAAAAAGGGCCCTAGAGCACCAGTAAAAATATGAGGGTGTTGGTCTAGCGGGAAGAGTCCAAGACTCAATCTTAAAATCATGCAATGAGAAGGTGAGAAAATTAGGGTGTAAAAAATGCATAGCACACAAAAAGTTAAAGGGGCCCTGATCGGGCCCTACAGGACCCTAAAGTGCCCCAGGATTTTAACTGGATTATAGAAACTGGACAATAACTAAATGGAAAAATGGTTCCAAAAATGAAGATCGGATTAAGAGAAACAATTTATTAATAATTTATGGTGCAAAAGCTTCAAGAGGCCTTGTAACGGGCCCAATGGGAGAAAGGGCTTAAGTGACATGTAGTTTGGTATAAATACATTTTTTAGTAGTTTTTAATGTAATCTGAGTACGCTAGAACTATGGTAAAGAAAATTGCAAGGAATTCGGATAATTTTTAAAGAAGATGCACCAAGGGCCCTAAAAAGACGATTTATATTCAAAATTGGCGGTAGTTGAAGCCTGAAATAATTTTTTTGTCGTTCATGTAATAGCTGGAGAACCTAAGATGTTGTTAGAAAAAAAAAGCTAGTAAATCGGACTATTTTTAAGGGAGTTATAATAGGGGGCCCAAAAGGGGCCAACTGATAGTTGAGAAAAGGCCCTAAGATGAAAACATGTTACAACGTTTTAGTGCTTAGCGTTTTAGATCTTCGATTAGTTGAGATTAAGCATAGGGTAAGAATTAATCATTAGAATGTAATTTAAAAGAAATGTGCAAAAAATTGGGGAAGTGCTTAAAAAGGGCCCCAGGGGCCGGATAAGTATATGTGTGTGTTGGTCTAAGGAGAAGAGTTCAAGACTCAACTTTAAAACTACACATTTCGAAGGTGAGAAAATTAGGGTGTGAAAAACGGATGGCACACAAAAAAATTAAGGGACTCTGGACCGGGCCCTACAGGACCCTGACGGGCCCATGGTCTTAACTGGAATGTAGATACGGAAGTATAACTAAACGTAGAAAGTATCCCAAAAATGAAGATCGGATAAAAAGGAAGCAATTTATTAAAAATGTAATGCACTAAAACTTCAAGGGGTCCTGTACCGGGCCCCTTGCAAGAGTGCCAGGGTCTTAACTGAAATGTAGAAATGGGGCAGAAACTGAAAGGAGAATTCACTCCAAAAACGAAGAAAATCGGATAGAAAAGAGGCAAGTTTTTAACAATTTAGTTCCCTAAAACTTAAAGGGGCCCTGACTGGACCCCTTGATAGGGTGACAGGGTCTTAACTGAAATGTAGAAATGGGGCAGAAACTAAAAGGAGTATTCACCCCAAAAACGACGAAGACCGGATAGAAAAGATGCATGTTATTAATTATTTTGTGCACTAAAAGTTCAAGGGGCCCTGTACCGGGCCGCTAGACATGGTGCCAGAGTCTTAACTGAAATGTTGAAATGAGATAGAAACTAAAAGGAGAATTCACCCCAAAAACGAAGGAGATCGGATAGAAAAGATGCTTGTTATTGACAATTTAGTGCACTAAAAGTTAAGGGGCTATGTACTGGCCCCTTGCAAGGGTGCCAGGGACTTAACTGAAATGTAGAAATAGGGCAGAAACTGAAAGGAGAATTCACCCCAAAAAAACGAAGATCGGATAGAAAAGTTATCCGTTATTAAAAATTTAGTGAACTAAAACTTCAAGGGTCCCTGTATAGGGCCCCTTGCAAAGGTGCCAGGGTCTTAACTGAAATGTAGAAATGGGGCAGAAACTGAAAGGAGAATTCACACCAAAAACGAAGAAGATTGGATAGAAAAGATGCATGTTATTAATTATTTTGTGCACTAAAACTTCAAGGGGCCCTGTACCGGGTCCCTTGCAAGGGTGCCAGGGTCTTAACTGAAATGTGGAAATGGGGCAGAAACTGAAAGGAGAATTCACCCCAAAAACGAAGAAGATCGGATAGAAAAGAGGCATGTTATTAACAATTTAGTGCACTGAAACTTCAAGGGGCCCTGTACTGGCCCCCTTGCAAGGGTGCAAGGGTCTTAAGTAAAATGTAGAAATGGGGCAGAAACTGAAAGGATAATTCTCCCCAAAAACGAAGAAGATCGGATAGAAAAGAGGCATGTTATTAATTATTTTGTGCACTAAAAGTTCAAGGGGGCCTCTACCAGGCCCCTGGACATAGTGCCAGAGTCTTAACTGAAATGTTGAAATGAGGTAGAAACTAAATGGAGAATTCACCCCAAAAACGAAGGAGATCGGATAGAAAAGATGCTTGTTATTAACAATTTAGTGCACTAAAAGTTAAGGGGCCCTGTACTGGCCCCCTTGCAAAGGTGCCAGGGTCTTAAATGAAATGTAGAAATGGGGCAGAAACTGAAAGGAGAATTCACACCAAAAACGAAGAAGATTGGATTGAAAAGATGCATGTTATTAATTATTTTGTGCACTAAAACTTCAAGGGGGCCAGGGTCTTAACTGAAATGTGGAAATGGGGCAGAAACTGAAAGGAGAATTCACCACAAAAAACGAAGAAAATCGGATAAAAAAGATGTATGTTATTAACAATTTAGTGCACTAAAACTTCAAGGGGCCCTGTATCGGGCCCCTTGGAAGGGTTCCAGGGTCTTAACTGAAATGTGGAAATGGGGCAGAAACTGAAAGGAGAATTCACCACAAAAACGAAGTAGATCGGATGGAAAAGAGGCATGTTATTAACAATTTAGTGCACTGAAACTTCAAGGGGCCCTGTACTGGGCCCCTTGCAAGGGTGCCAGGGTCTTAAGTAAAATGTAGAAATGGGGCAGAAACAAAGGATAATTCACCCCAAAAACGAAGAAGATCGGATAGAAAAGAGGCATGTTATTAACGTTTTAGTGCATCAAAACTGAAAGGGGCCCAGGGGCCCGGGCCCTTAAAAAATTAAAAATCCGAGCCTCAGGTGTATTAGGACCTGTCTTGGACTAATCACATCCGAATTTTCAGACTTCTACGTGCGGTAGTTTTTGCTAGCCATCGCACACAGACAGACACACACACACACACAGAGCGATTTATTCTTTTATTAGTATAGATACTTGAACCAAACTCACCGAAGAACCCATTTTGTATGCCCGTGATTACGATTCCGAATTCGTAATACAAACCGATGCGTCTGAAGTGGGTATTGGGGCTATTTTGGCGCAGAGGAAGGGCTCAGAAGAACACCCAATAATTTTTCTTAGCCGAAAATTCACAGAACCAGAGCGGAGTTTCAGTGCCTCCGAGCGTGAATGTGCCGCTATAATTTTCGCAATAAAGAAGCTTAGACACTATATTGATGGGCAAAAGTTTTCCATAGAAACGGACCACAACCCATTAATATTCTTGAAAAACAATGCAGGCAATAATCCCAGACTACTCAGGTGGGCACTGACACTGCAGCCTTATCATTATGCAATTACTCATCGACCAGTCAAAGATATACCTCACGTGGATTACTTGAGCCGAGTAGAGTAAGTCGGTCGTTAAACCCGACTATATGTATATATTAATATTCATTTTATTATGTGTAAATGTAATCGTGTAAAATATAAATGTGTTTTGTCTGTTAAAGAGAAATTTCGTAACCAAATGTGTCCAGCATTTGCAAGCTAAGTATAAAATGCAGGAAAAGGGTTTTTTTTAGGAATTGATATAATTAAATATGGGCCACTTGAAATGTATGAGCTAACCATTTCCCTTACAGCATATTACGTCTGGTAGCCGAAATATGATTTGAGGGAGGGGTGTTGTGAGAATTCGACGATATCTCACATTGAAACTCTCAATTTACAAGGCAAAAGCCAGCATAGGGAAGCTAATGTATTTTCACCTAGCCTCCAAATTTCTTCAGAGTCCTAGAAAATGTCGCTAGAGATGAAACAAATACCTCAATTTCTATCAATCTTCGCAGATGACACTAGGGTGAAAGGAACTCTTTTATCTAGCGAGAGAAATATTCTTTTGATGTTCACGAGGGCCTCGTTCCCGTGGGAAAGTAGAAAGTGAAACCAGAGATGAAACCGGACGCGAAGGTTCCTGACTGCAGCCTATAAAGAAAGGGCTGGTCTATGAGATCATGAAACACGGATGGTGAGTGGCTAATGGGAGTGGCTTTGGTCCTAGACGGAAAAACGAAACTGATAAAAGAGGATGCAAGAGCACTCTCGGGAGCTTTTTTTCCCCTTCTGTTGAAGTTGAGACTTCAAGGTGTTTCTGGCGGTGCAGAGTGGAGATCTCTCACGGGCCGACAGCTTCGGGACATATTCCGAAGCACAGAAAAGCGAAAACCAGGTGTGGCTGTTAAGATATCTCCATCACGGAGTTGAATATCGGAGGTTCGTAAACCTCGGTTAAACATCTACAAAAAGTGCGACATTCCTGTCGAGTATCTCGAACTCTACCTTCGAAAATAGTGGACATTGAAATAATAAGAGACTGACTACACTGAAAGCGATCTATTATTCGAGGACTGGATTTGATTCTATAAATATATTATTGTCAGCTGAACTCGAACCCTTTTATGAAAAACGTTGTAAATAAGACTTATATAATCCAGAAAATATTATTTAATTGTTTGTAATGCAATAAAATATTTCTCCGACTTTAAATAAGCCTTGGCCGTTGAAGTTGCCCGCTACCACACCACCTTACGACATCGGCTCCGTTACAATGTAATAAACATTTAAATTTCCGTAATGCGTAACACATAAATACAAACCTATAGGTATGTTACTTAAAATATATCAATTGATATTATTTATTACTAGCAGACCCGCCCGGCGTTGCCCGGGATTTGTAAATAATAACCTTAAACAAAACTTAAGTTTATATGATTTTATATCTTTGAATTTTTTTTTTTAATGAACCTAAATTCTCAGGCTCCATTGCCTTCGTAGTGTCTAATGTGTTCCCATCAAACTTCTTTCCGAACGAACCTGTACACTGGATCCCCACTACATATGGTAGCATTTACCGGTAGTGGCCGCACGTGCCGGAGACAATCGAAGACCAAGTTCTGTGAGCCAAACCTCGTTGGAATCAAGCCCAAAGAAACCAAAAAAAAAGAAAAAAGAATGCGCCATTAATGTTAGAAAATGTTGGTAGCTAAAGTCTAAGATAAAATTTCATAATACAGAAAGTAGCTGACTTGTAATCTAAGTTGAAGGAAAAAAATCTGAAATTGGGCCCTTAAACCCGAGGAAATAATGCGCCACCAAGCGGTGGAAGATGCCTCCTCACCTTGTAAATTTCATGAATCACTGTTAGCATTAACACAATATTTCATAAACGGATGAAATCCCTTATCTAAAGTTACCTTTAAAGTAACGCGATTTTTAATTTACGGCTGTAGTGAGTAGACGTAAGTTAATGCTGAAAAAGGAGATTGATGTTCGAAAAAGGTGGTAGCTGAGGTATAAAGAAAGACCGGGCCTTGGGGGCCAGGGTCTTAACTGGAATGTAGTTGGGTATAAGAAAATTTTTTAGGGGTTTTAAAGTAGCTGGAAGACGCTAAAACTATGTTAAAGAAAATTGCAATAGAATAAGATAGTTTTTAAAGAAGCTGCAGCAAAGGCCCCATGAAGACGATTAATATTCAAAATTGGTGGTAGCTGAAGTCAGCAATTTTTTTTTTTGTCGTTAATGTAATAGCTGGAGAACGTAAGAAGTTGTTAGGGAAAAAAAGTTCGTGACTCGGACCATTTTTAAGGGAGCTATAACAGTGGGCTGAAAAGGGCCCAACTGTTAGTTGAGAGAAGGGCCCTAACATGAAAACATGTTTAAATGTTTTAGTACTTAGCGTTTTAGATCTTCAATCAGTCAAAATTAATCATAGGGTATGAAATAATCATTAGAATAATATTTTAAAGAAATGCGAAAAAATGGGGTAAATGCTTAAAAAAGGGCCCTAGAGTACCAGTAAAAATATCAGGGTGTTGGTCTAGCGGGAAGAGTCCAAGACTCAATCTTAAAATCATGCAATGAGAAGGTGAGAAAATTAGGGTGTAAAAAATGCATAGCACACAAAAAGTAAAAGGGGCCCTGATCGGGCCCTACAGGACCCTAAGGTGCCCCAGGATTTTAACTGGATTATAGAAACTGGAGAATAACTAAATGGAAAAATGGTTCCAAAAATGAAGATCGGATTAAGAGAGGCAATTTATTAATAATTTATGGTGCAAAAGCTTCAAGGGGCCTTGTAACGGGCCCCAAGGGAGAAAGGGCTTAAGTGGCATGTAGTTTGGTATAAATACACTTTTTAGTAGTTTTTAATGTAATCTGAGTACGCTAGAACTATGGTAAAGAAAATTGCAAGGAATTCGGACAATTTTTAAAGAAGATGCACCAAGGGCCCTAAAAAGACGATTTATATTCAAAATTGGTGGTAGTTGAAGCCTGGAATAATTTTTTTGTCGTTCATGTAATAGCTGGAGAACCTAAGATGTTGTTAGAAAAAAAAATCTACTGAATCGGAATTTTTTTAAGGGAGTTATAATAGGGGGCCCAAAAGGGGCCAACTGATAGTTGAGAAAAGGCCCTAAGAGGAAAACATGTTACAACGTTTTAGTGCTTAGCGTTTTAGATCTTCGATTAGTTGAGATTAAGCATAGGGTAAGAATTAATCATTAGAATGTAATTTAAAAGAAATGTGCAAAAAATTATGGAAGTGCTTAAAAAGGGCCCCAAGGGCCGGATAAGTATATGTGAGTGTTGGTCTAAGGAGAAGAGTTCAAGAATCAACTTTAAAACTACACATTTCGAAGGTGAGAAAATTAGGGTGTGAAAAACGCATGGCACACAAAAAAATTAGGGACTCTGGACCGGGCCCTACAGGACCCTGATGGGCCCATGGTCTTAACTGGAATGTAGATACGGAAGTATAACTAAACGTAGAAAGTATCCCAAAAAAGAAAATCGGATAAAAAGGAAGCAATTTATTAAAAATTTAATGCACTAAAACATCAAGGGGTCCTGTACCGGGCCCCTTGCAAGAGTGCCAGGGTCTTAACTGAAATGTAGAAATGGGGCAGAAACTAAAAGGAGTATTCACCCCAAAAACGACGAAGATCGGATAGAAAAGATGCATGTTATTAATTATTTTGTGCACTAAAAGTTCAAGGGGCCCTGTACCGGGCCCCTGGACATGGTGCCAGATTCTTAACTGAAATGTTGAAATGAGGTAGAAACTAATAGGAGAATTCACCCCAAAAACGAAGGAGATCGGATAGAAAAGATGCTTGTTATTGACAATTTAGTGCACTAAAAGTTAAGGGGCCATGTACTGGCACTTGCAAGGGTGCCAGGGACTTAACTGAAATGTAGAAATAGGGCAGAAACTGAAAGGAGAATTCACCCCAAAAAAACGAAGATCGGATAGAAAAGTTATCCGTTATTAAAAATTTAGTGAACTAAAACTTCAAGGGCACCCTGTATAGGGCCCCTTGCAAAGGTGCCAGGGTCTTAACTGAAATGTAGAAATGGGGCAGAAACTGAAAGGAGAATTCACACCAAAAACGAAGAAGATTGGATAGAAAAGATGCATGTTATTAATTATTTTGTGCACTAAAAGTTCAAGGGGCCCTGTACCGGGCCCCTGGACTTAGTGCCAGAGACTTAACTGAAATGTTGAAATGAGGTAGAAACTAAAAGGAGAATTCACCCCAAAATCGAAGGAGATCCGATAGAAAAGATTCTTGTTATTAACAATTTAGTGCACTAAAAGTTAAGGGGCCCTGTATCGGGACCCTTACAATGGTGCCAGGGTCTTAACTGAAATATGGAAATGGGGAGAAACTGAAAGGAGAATTCACCACAAAAACGAAGAAGATCGGATAGAAAAGAGGCATGTTATTAACAATTTAGTGCACTGAAACTTCAAGGGGCCCTGTACTGGGCCCCTTGCAAGGGTGCCAGGGTCTTAAGTAAAATGTAGAAATGGGGCAGAAACTGAAAGGATAATTCACCCCAAAAACGAAGAAGATCGGATAGAAAAGAGGCATGTTATTAACGTTTTAGTGCATCAAAACTGAAACGGGCCCAGGGGCCCCGGCCCTTAAAAAATTAAAAATCCGAGCCTCAGGTGTATTAGGACCTGTCTTGGACTAATCACATCTGAATTTTCAGACTTCTACGTGCGGTAGTTTTTGCTAGCCATCGCACACAGACAGACACACACACACAGAGCGATTTATTCTTTTATTAGTATAGATAAATACAAATAATTTCGTTTTAGTATTCGGCTAAGCTTTTCGGCCGAATACTGTATTATTCGGCCAAAACGAATATTCGGCCTTTAAGCCGAATATCAACCGAATATTCGTTGCATCCCTAAATAAAACATACGTTGAGTGATAATTTTTTAAAGAGAAATAGATTTCTTTTCTTTTTTTTTTCATGGGAGTTTAGAAATTCTTTCCTTGTTTTTTTCCCCAATATTCCTCCTCAAAGCTGTTCTTAAATCCAAAGGAGCTACATTCTGAGACATTTTTAAATTCGTTTTTGATCAGAAACGCACGAAATGGACAGGTGTTCCTATTCAGAAACTATGTAATCGAAAGACGTTTTGAGTTTTTTAGTAAAGGCAGAAGATCTTTCACAAAATGACGTCAAAGTTGGCGTTTCGATCGGAATTCCCAACTCGGCACCAGGAGAAAGGTGAAAAAGTGGTCTTCACGTGACCACAATTTCTTATAACTCGGTAAGTAATTTATTTATCAAAAAATGGAAAACTTATTTTGATTCCAAATCACTTTAATAGTCAGTCATGAAATTTTTATACGTTTAAAAAGCGAGTTAGCCAGAAAATGTGTCAGAAAGTTTCTACCCTAGGGTTGTTCTAAAATCCAAAAGGGCAACATTATGACATAAGTTTTAATTTATTTTTGTTCGGAAACGCTTGAAACTAGCAGGTGCTGTTGTTCAGAAACTATGTAATCGAATTGTCTTTTCTTTTTTTTTTTTTTTTGCAAATGCAATAGATCTTTTAGAAAATAGTATCAAAGTGGGCGTTTTGAACTAAATTTCCGCGCGAAAGAAGAATAACCACTGAAGGAAGGGTGAAAACGTCTTTGTCACGTGATCAAAATAGCTTATAACTCAATAGGTCATTTATTTATCAAAAAATGATAAACGTAGTTCGATTCCAAATTGCTTCCTTAGTCAGGTCTTCCAATTTTATCTCGGAACAGCTGACGTATTCGCCCGGAATCGCCATCTTGTTTCCTTGTTGGTCACTTATAACCACTTTATGCTTATTTTTTGAAAATTTAGAGATTAAACAAAAACAGCAACAAAAATTTCAAACAGAAAATCAGCACTTCAAACATTATTCGTAAAAAAGAAAAAAATAGTGGAGGGGGAGGGGAAATTCGTAATTCGTTCACAGATTTTTTTTCCTTTATTTTACAGTAGAGTCCCGATTATCCGAGTCCAGCTTAACCGAGTTATTTTCTTCTGGTAGATTGATGGCTTCCATTATTATAAAACAGCCAAAAAAAAAAAAAAAAAGGCCCATTTTGATCAGAAAATCAGAGTTCTAACTTTTTACCGACTGCTCCTCCATCTTCACCTAATACTTCATTTATAATGGCTGTTTCATAATAATGGAAGACACCAGTCCATCAGAAGGAAATTATCCATTCCACAGGTATAAATTCGATTGAAAAAAAAACTAATACTTTGAGCAAAAAGAAGAGGCTACACCTCACCACACCATTTTCATGGCACTAATAGAATCACATGTAGCTGCCAATTTGTACGGTTTTGTTACCTCTAAAATTGGATACCAATTTTTGCCCTATTTAATCGTTGACAATTGTTAGATTTCGGCGACTGAATTAGGCAAAATTTACTGGTAAGTTTTAGTAGTAAGGAAAAATCTTAGAAATCGATAGCTATGCAGTGGCGTAATACTGGAGAAAAAAAAAAAAAAAAAAAAAAAACACGGCAGTAAAATTTACACTCAACAAAGAACTATCAAGGGCTTTTTCAAATAAACAATTTCATTCACCATTTTTCTTAAAAGTAACGGAAGTGTACATAAAGAAATGTTGCTAGTAGCATAAAAATTAATGAATTAAGTGGAAATTTATATTTCATCTCCTTAGTTGGTGACGATTTGTGTAAATCCGGTTTATCCGAGTTTTTTGATGATCCAAGGTGAGCTTGGTCCATATGAACTCGGATAATCAGGACTCTACTGTACTTCTTAATGCTGTTCTCAACTGTTCTGCTCAACAAACGCAAAGCGTTTTGACACATTTACAAATTCATTTTTTAACGGAAAGATATATAATTGGAAAGCCAGACCATGGAAGCGATTTGGAATAGAACTGTGTTTTCTATTTTTTGATCAATGAATTACCTATTGATTTATGAGCCATTTTAATCACGTGACAAACTCGTTTTTCATCCTTTCTTGAATGGTTTTTCTCCTTTCGCGCGGAAATTAGGTTCAAAATCCCACTTTGACACTTTTTCTGAAAGATCTATTGCGTCTGAAAAAGAAAAAAAAAAAAAACGGAAAAAACAGCTCGATGACATAGTTTCTGAACAGCAACAGCTGCTAGTTCCATGCATTTCCGAACAAAAATAAATTAAAACTTATGTCATAAAGTTGCCCTTTTGGATTTGAGAACAGCCTTAAAATAATTTTAACAATGCATTTTCCTATAAGAGGAAATTTTTACATTGTTTTATTATAGTTAAAACTGGATATCCGAAGCTTGTTATACAGGAAGGTGTTTTATTGTTGAACAAAAACATTTCTCCCAAAACTTTCTCTCTTCTCTTGAAACAATAAAAATTGAGATCGCACCAAGCTCGCCAAACCTTGGTTCCGTACATAGCTTTTTCTCTAACCCACGCCTCTATCCTTTGGATAAACAGGCGATCAATCACTGCCCTCCTCCCCACTTGCCAGAAAGAAGTCCCGCCCATTTCTCATACGTCAGTTCAGAGGCGGTTCTTTTTTTTTTACCGGAATATCAAACAAAGGAGATGGATCTTGTGAAGGAGTAAAAACTGAAACGGAAGTCGGATACTCTAAAAACAAAGTATCTACTTCCTGACACGCTCAGGAATCCATTTTTGTTTTGGAATACGAAATATTTTCTTCTATGATTTTTGTTTGAAAATACATGATATTCGAAAGCGTTCTTTTTTAGAAACTATGCAATGGAATGGTGTTTTCCATTACTTGGTAATGCCAAAGATCTTTGCGAAACTTTCTGGCCCGTTTTTAAACATAAAAATATGATACTTCAAGACATTATTATTGAAATGATTATTAATCGAAGTGGGGTTTTTTTACGATAAATCTTTGGTTTTAAGTGATTATTTTCTCAGGGCAACATTTTTTTTACCCCCTCCCACTTCCCCTGCGCTGTCGCATTCGAAATTCGGTTCAAAACGCCAACTGACAGCAACTTTTTGAAATTTTTTCGCGTTTCGCCTAAAAACATGTCGGCTAATCACCCGTTGCCAACTCAGAGGTAGGTAAAAGAAATTGAAGCGTGAAGAAGGGAAACTGTCATAGACGCAATGCCGACCCTCAGTGAAACAGCTAAGCGGTAGAAGCCGCATAAAGGGGCGAAAGGTAACACAGGGTTTACTTGGCGCGCTTTTGCGTGATCGCCAGTAGCGATAATTATCAAAATGATCCTCTACGTTCTTTGGGTAGGTGACGTAACGGTTTATTGAAATAATCGGATTAATCTGATTTCGAGATTAATAATAAATCTTAATCCGAATGCGTATTAAAAAAAGAGCAGTTGGCTAGAAGACTCATTCTGTTTAATCTTTATTTTTTTTTAAGGAAAAGTCATGGTAAGTGACATTATTTTCGTTTTAAATATTTAGTAAACTTGAAAATTTTGTTTTTAGTTTATAAAGTTATTAAAAAATATATATAATAAAGTACAAGGGTGTGTGTGGGGGACTCGATGCAATATTTTTTTTCTCAACGCTCATTATATAAAAATTTTAATAAATTTTAACATTTTTAATAAATTCCGAGTATTAATATAAAATTTTGACACCAAAGAGAGCTGCAAGATTTATTGTTCGGAAACATGCTTTCGGGATTACTTCGGGACTACTAACCCTCTCATTCATACGGGCCTCATATGAGGACAGATAATATTGCCCTATAAGGGGGTCCGGGACACATTTTCAAAAAAATTTTATTTATTGAGTTAAAATTTTGAATTTTTTTGTGATGGTTAACCATATCATTTGTAAACAAAATCAAATGATAAAACTTCTCATAGTTTTTTTTTAAGAATTTAAAATTTATGAAAAAAGTGGTATAACTTAAAATCGTTACAACTCAAAATATTATTTGTAGAATTTAAATTATTTTTTATTTAAATAAACAGAAATATATATTTTTTAATTTAGAGCCAGCATTTAAAAATATTTAACGAAAAAATTACAAAAAAAGTGGTGCAACTTTAAAAATCATATTTTCAAAAGTAAATATTTTTTTTCAAATATGCTGGCTCAGAAGTAAAGTAAAATAATTGAAAAAGATATGTTCCGAGTTTCAACCCTGTATCTTTAACGGTTCTCGAGTTATAAGAATTTAAATATGAGAAATGGTGAAAAAACATATCATGAAGAAAACCGCAATTTCACAAGAACTCGTTTCCTTGACAACCATAGCTTGAAAGACAGATTTTGAAAACAAACCAAAACGAAAAAATCAATATTTCCTGTTATAATTAAGATAGAAACCTGATTTAAACATCATTTTAAGCAGAAAACAGCAGAGAAATTTTTAATCCAATAAAAAAAAAAAAATTGAAAATTTGAAGATTTTTGTGTCCCGGAACCCCTTAAAGTAAAAAACTTTTCAGCATTCATTTATGGATAGCTGATTTGTGGACAGAAAATACCTAGCATGCAGCACAGTTATAAAATTATTTTATAATCGGTTCTCATTTATCACAAAAAAAGATTTTTGGTGAATAATGAAAAATAATTTATGCATGAGAGGTTTAATATTTTTGTCATTCATAGATGAATGAATCAGTTGTGACCAGGGCCAAAACTAGCCTTTTTTGCATTCGGAGCAAACATGGATTTTTGCGCCCCCACTCTACTCCTCTGCAAAGTATACTTACAAAGAGAATTTTACTAATTTTCTAATAGCCAACACTGAAAAAGATAAGAAAATAATTAAGGAATATAATGTATAATTATAAAAAACCTATAAATGCAATACATATAAATGAGGATTTACTTTACATATAGGGGAGAGTGGGGTGGAATGGGACAGTAGGTTTCTCTGTTTATGTATCATTCTAAATATTTCACCAATCACACATTAGAGAAGCAATGGTATCCCAATCTTCAGTTGAAAAAAGTAGCTGATCTACGTAAGCTTGCAATTGTATATAGAAAAAGATTATTTCAAGAATAAAAAGTAAATTTGTTTCATATACTTTTTATGCTTTCTGTATATTAATGATTTGTTTATGCATAGATGTAATAGTTTCCCTATTTATGGAACATTATACTGTATATCATCCATAATTTAAACTAGCCTAAAAGCAGCATTTCTGTTTATACAAAAAGTTTAACATAAAAGAAGGTAATGTTTATGCGACGCATAAACAAAGCTTAACAACATTGAAATACAAAGGAATGAATCGGGACCATGCTGAAATGACATATAAATGTAAAAGACATAGAAATGAGAAACGTACAAACGGTGCTTTACTGTACTATTAAAAATGCTATAATTCTATTACGAAATGTATATAATTCAAATAAAAATATAGTTAGTTTTTGCAAATCAATGAAGATTGAAAATTTTTCTTTGTCAAAAATTTATAAATATTAAATGAAAGATTCATCATAAAATCTTGCTTTCTTCTTTTTATCTAATTGTACAAAATATGATATGCATTATTTCATTAACATTTTAATAAAGAATATTCTATAATGTGATTTTTAGCAAAAATAATATTTTTCGTTATGTAACATGTGATTTCATTTTTGCAAATACAAATTATGGAAACTTAAATTAAGTTTGAGGATTACACTTAACATAATATTAGAGGAAAACATAAGTCCATATGTGTGTATAAAACAAAAAATCTGTATTTAACACCGATTTATTAAAAAAAAAAAACTAACTACTGACAATCATAATTAGGCATTCACAATAAATAAATAAGGCATACACTACACCCTACACAAGGAAATTTATCTGAATTTCTCTTTTTTTTTTTTTTTTTTTTTTTTTTTTATTTATTTTAAAAAATAATTTCATTCCAGTTTTATTGTTTTGTGTATAACATTTAAATGGATGCAGTTCTTTTTGCTAGTGGTGTATTGTCAAGTAATAGTTTGTCTGAGTAGTCAGGTGCTCAGCCATTTACTACTTTGCCAAGTATACTGATACTGAGTAATTGTGTGTAAGAAAGAATAACTACGTGCAAATGAAGGTGTTTAGGGGTAACACACCTGTCTTTCTGTGTGTATGAAATACCACTGATAAATTTATCTGACAATTTCATATAACAATACTAACCAAATTTCTTAATGAAGAGGGCATGTAAAAATATACATTAATTGCTATACTAAAACATATTAAAGTAAAACTGAACCAACTGTGAAATCTCAAAATATTGAAATTCTAAACATTTTAATATATGGATGATGCGAAACAAAATTGGAGGAAAAGGCAGTTAATCGCAGAGGGAACAAAATGTAGTAGAAAAATATAATGAAGGAAAATAAAGATTACAAACAAAGCAACACATAGTATTTAATCGTCAGTTAGCAATAATACCATGTGTTGTACAAAAATGCATTATTTCATATAACACACACACATAGATATACAGTAAATTCTGTCTAAGGCAGACTCTGTATAAGCCGGAAATCTGTCTACCGCGGAAAATTTTTCAAGTCCCGGCGAACCCATAGAAAATTACATTATTTCATGCTGCATAAGGCGGAATCTGTCTAACGCGGAAACGGAAAGGTTTTTATGGTCCCACCGAAACCAAAATTTTGCACAAGCCAGAAAAAATGATAATTAAAAAATTAAAGGCATTTTGTTTATTAAACTTTAAAACTGATAAGTCAAATACTCAATGTTGAGCATGTTAGTTAAATTCCGTAACACTTTGAAAAAGTTAATCGAAAAGAACAGAAACTGTTTAAATTTTAAGGAATTTATACTTATGCCATTTTTTCATATACAAAATTGCAAAATTTAAAAGTTAAAGTTAATATTTCTGGTAGAATGAGCATTCATCAAAATACATATTTCAGAAAGTACAATATATTATACTTTAAGGTTGTACTCAAATTCAAAGTTACAGCGTTCTGTCTCATTCTCGAAGTTTATTTATTTATTTATTTTGCGTGTGTGTGTGTGGGGGGGGGTAAACATCCAATTCGCATGTATTACAGCAGTACTAAGAAATTGAATAGCGTTTCTCATTTATCTATAAAGACAAAAGTTCTTTCCGAATTTCAATTTTCAACCGATTTTCGAGTCAGGAAAATCAATGAAAGGTCATCATCTTCGAGGGATATTTATTTATTTATTTATTTATTTATTTTTTGGGGGGGGGGGGGAGTTTTTTTGCATAAGCCGGAATATTGTCTACCACGGAAAATATTCTCAGTCCCGATCGATTCCGCCTTAGACAGAGTTTACTGTATATATAATTAAAATTAAATCACAGTTGTAAATAAAAGGGAAAGATAATTCAAAAGATGAACACAGGAAATTAGAAATGCAAAAATAACAAACTATGAATACAGTCGACTCTGTGAAATCCACACTCTTAAGGGTGTATTCGAAAAAATATTTTTCCACCCTCAACAGCTCGAAATTTTCTGATACATTTTCAGACTCATTTTTAAAAGTAAAAACATGAAACTTGCTGGGGTGATTTCTGAAGACATGTTTGACATGCCGTGTGATTTCATTTTCAGCTGAATTAATTAGAATTTGATTTTTAAACAATTATTTTCTCAGTATGACCATTTTTTTCATTCCCAGATCGCCCGCTTCGGAGAATTCGGCTCAAAACGCTAACTTTGACAGTGTTTTTTACAGTATTTTCTGCATTTATCAAAAAATTAAGAAGCACAGCACATTATATAGTTTCTAAATAAGAGAATTTCCCAGTTTGATGCGTTTGAGAGCAAAAATGAATTTTAAAATGAATCAGAAAATAAGCAGTTTGGATCGGAATACACCCTTAAGGACCGAGGGTTGTTTGAATTATAGATCATCTCCTTTGTTTACATTTCATTTTTTATGACTGACTATAAATTAGAAACAACTGCACAAAAATTACCATGGAAAAGAAAAATATAATGCAACATTGGTTTAATATATTTAATAACTACTGTACAGTATAACTTCTTTAATCCGGAATCATCACGATAACGGCGATTCCGGATTACAGAAATTTTGAAACTAGAATGCATTTAGATGAATATTAATACCAACCCAGATAGCATGAACAATTGCAGCAAGATTAATTTTTTCTTGATATTTTCTTGTCACGAAAAATTTGAAGTAATAATATTGCCGCAAGGACATTACTAGGTAGACGGAATATAATCAATCGCTTTCTTGCAACGCAACTTTGCTCTAAACCTGATACAACACTGTCATAAAATAACGAAGTAAGCGAAAAATTCCTTTTGTTGGAAGGAGAACAGATATAAACGCGCATGCGCGGAAATTTTACAAAGACAAAATTACAACACTTCTTTATTGAATTCCATGAAGCAGCGACATTGGATTAGCGTTCAAGTAAAGAACCCAGATATAAAGGTATTTATTATTTTAATTATTCAAATGTGATTCGGATATTTTTGTATTTTCTCTGTACAAACTACAACTTATTTCGTACAGAAATTTTAATAAATTAAAAAGTTATGTTTATTTACTGAGGAATGCTTACATTTTTTAAATAGTTTGGTTTTGGTCCATGTTAAGGCATTATTGAAAATTTTAATTTTTAAATGAATTTTTCTCAACTTTAAGGGGAATTTCTAAGATATCGTTTTAATTAATATTTGCCTTTTTTCCTGCTCACGCCGATCGAGCAGTGTTGAATTCAGATATTTTTCTCCGGGATTAATTTCTGCGGCTCTGGAGGGGGGGGACATTTTAGAGATTCGGTGTGGAAATTGCTTATTAAAAAGCATAAAATATCAAACCTTCCGAGGGGGAATCCCCCTCCTCTTGAATTCAGCAGTGCGTTCGAATGTATTTTTAAATTTAAATTATCTTTTCATGGCCATTAAACCCCTTTCTATATATAAATATCAAGTATTTTAAACAGTTTCTTAGTGTGCTATTCTCCATGCATCTTATCGTGGACTTCTATTGTATCGCTATTTTCTAATTTTTATTAAAGTTATTAACAGTATTTCCTTCCGGCGTCAGTTTTATTTAATTCTTTAAAAATTTCTCTTTTCTTTTGACATAACTGCTTGTTAATCGGATGTGTATAAGTCGTTTTATTTCCTATTTTTCTTAAATTTTAAATACGAATATTTTGAAATTGTTAATTTTTCGCGACAGCAAACCTGGGCTTGAAATGTGCAGAGCAAATCGGAACAATATTCCGGTTCATAAAATTATGACAAATATTGATCAGGTTTGCAGTGTTGTAATCGTAAAAAAAATCAGAGGGTGTACGCTAAAGTCAGGAACGTCATGTCTAGAGTATGTACGATATAGATTTATTCGAGAAACCGGGAGTATACGGAGCTTTTTCATAAAAACCAGAATTTTTGCAATGAATTAGAGCTAAATAACTAAAATGCATTGACTAATTACTTAAACTCTTCCCCCCCCCCCCAAAAAAAAAAAAGTTATAAAATAGCTTTGTGTGATACTTAAAACCTCGGATACCATAGCACCAAAATATTATTTTAATAGTTACAAAATATTTTTTTTTGATAATTAAAACTTTAGACCTTAAAACCTTAATTCCATTGTTATATTGTTAATGTCAGATTCGAAGACTATTTATTTGTGTTATTATTAAAGATGTTTCGTTTTGAATCCTTTTTCACATGTAAAATAGTGTTCAACTGCATCTTTATTTATTATTTTCTTCTATGATAGCAATCTTTAATAAAATGTAATTCTTAAAAACCGACACTAGTCACCCGAAGTAAAATTTAACATTCAAGCTAATGTTAATTCTATGGACAGTTCTTTGCATATTTTGGGCTCACATTTTAATATTTTTTAATATTATTTTTTGCATAGGATACACCTGGTTGATATATATAGTTGTGCAATCGTACCTTTTCGAGCTTTTATGCAATTTTTTATCTGCAGATACTTTCAATTTTGAAACCTGTTCTGAAAGTGAAACTGTACTCATATAAAAGAAAACTGTAACC
This sequence comes from Maratus speciosus, assembly GCA_963932465.1. NCBI lineage: Eukaryota > Metazoa > Arthropoda > Arachnida > Araneae > Salticidae > Maratus > Maratus speciosus. The sequence continues at coordinate 86,584 of CAWVRF010001482.1, read as the reverse complement.
AAAACCGAAAAAGTACAAAAGCACAACAATATATAGTAGGAGAGCTGTTGAACATTACATTTTTGAGTAGGTATTTGAGGCACCCTGAAAATTTGCGCAGCATTCTTTTGTAATGCCTGAATACAAAATCGAATGTCTGGCTAAAGGATCGTGGCCCAAAACCTGTTCCAGACACGTGTTAAGTGCCATTTTTTGACACTACCCCCAAAAAAGTATTTGAGGCACGCTGAGATTGAAACAGAATAATATTTATACTTAGAAAAAAATATTTTCAAAATGACAGACACTTTAGTCGGCCCAAAAACTGTGCCAGACACGTGTCAAGTGCCATTTTTTGACTACCCAAAAAAGGTATTTGAGGCACGCTGAGATTGAGGCACAATAATATTTATGCTTAGAAAAAAATATTTTGAAAACGACAGACACTTTAATCGGCACAAAAACTGTGCCAGACACGTGTCAAGTGCCATTTTTTGTCTGGCACAGGTTTTGGGCCACGATCCTTCAGCCAGACATTCGATTTTGTATTCAGGCATTACAAAAGAAGTGTTCCACAAATTTTCAGGGTGCCTCAAATACCTTCCCTAAAATGTTTAAAAGCTCTTGGACTAATATGGTGAATTCTCACAATCTTTTGACTTTTATGTCCCTGAATAATAATTTTTATTTTAATACATTTTTTTGTGTTTTTTTTTATTTCATATACTGGAGAACATTCCATTGCATGATTGCATATAACAATATTAATGAGATAAATAGGTTTTGGACGATGTTGGGGGTCCAAATACCAGGAAAACTCCTATACCGTCCCGTCCCTGATGCTGATTTTTAAATTTGGGGCTGTTTGTATAAAATTGTTTCAATAAAAGTAATTCGATGTAATTTTTTTCCGAAACTGGGACAATTGTTTAATATAAATATTGTGCAAAAAATTAACCTGCACACATTTTTACGGTTGATATTATTTTTTGAACTCTGTCCCTGGGTTTTTCATCCTTACCGTCCCTCTTGCTAAACTTATACAGAAAATCACTTCAGATGCAGCCACAGAATTTTTTTCAAGTTTTTTCTCATGGAGAAGTATGCTAGAGAAAGAATGTCTAAAATTCTTTGACAGGAAATTTACTGCAAAATTTAAATCAGCATTTAAATATCAATTTCAAGATCGGGGCTTTATTGGTAGTCTTACCGTCCCCAAGGTTTATTTCTGCACTTTTCGAGGTAAATTAAGAAAAAAAAAAATTAATCCAATGTTAACAACTGTTTCTAGAAATCAGTGAACATTGTGGCTATCACTTAGTCTTAACATGATTTTCCTAAAAATAGATGATAATTTTCCTTACCGTTCCATCCTTACAGTCCCTTTTTTTCCCATTTCGTCCCTTTTTTCCTATACCTATTATTATTTTTTTTTTCAAAAAAAATTATGGCCATTTTTTCCCCCATTCTGACCAGAAAATCAGAGTTCTAACTTTTTACGACTGCTATTTCATCTTCACCTAACACTTCATTTATAATGGCTGTTTCATAATAATGGAAGCCATCAGTCCATCAGAAGAAAATAATCCTTTCCAAAGGTATAATCCTTCATTTGGCGCCCCTTCGTTCTGGCGCCCGGGGCACATGCCCCCTCTGCCCCCCCCCCTTAGTTTCGGCCCTGACAGCAGGTCCTAAGCCTAGATCCTTGTGGACCAGGTCTGTACTTTCCCACTGGTATAATACAAAATTTAAAACTATCCCAGATGATGCTGTTACAACAGAGTGTGGTTTGTTTTTAGGTGCGTTCGTAATTATATAAATACGTAGCACCTATAGTCGTCGTTCAGTCCGTCCGTCCGTCTGTCCGCATATAACAGAGCAAAAACTACCCAACCGAATGGTCTGAAATTTGAAATATATGATTGTTGCAAAATTTTGTCGAGCCATTTCAAATTTTATGAAAATCGGATGTATAGTTTAATTACAGGGACAGTCAAAAGTTTTTCTTTACATTACGGCCAATGGGAAAAATTATTGCAAGTGCATTTTAATGATGTTACTGCCTTCCGAATGGTCTGAAATTTTAAAGATATAATTGTTGCAAAATTTTGTCGAGCCATTTCAAATTTTAGGAAAATCAGATGTATAGTTTAATTACAGGGACAGTCAAAAGTTTTTCTTTACATTACGGCCAATGGGAAAAATTATTGCAAGTGCATTTTAATGATGTTACAGCCTTCCAAATGGTCTGAAATTTTAAATATATAATTGTTACAAAATTTTGTCGAGCCATTTCAAATTTTAGGAAAATCGGATGTATAGTTTAATTACAGGGACAGTCAAAAGTGTTCGGGGAATGGGAAAAAAATTATTGGGAGTGCATTTTAATGATGTTAAAGACTATGCACTTTATGAAGTGCAAAAAATTATACATTCAGTACAATATGGGGTGCAAAAAATAATTATAAAACTTGTTATAGTACGAACGCACCTCATTTGCCACGTTTGACGAGCAATTTCCAACTTGTTTATATACTGCTTTACCGGAGGCACGTCCTAAAAAAAGGAATCGTCTGCTCATCTATGGAAAATTTTCCCTGATCTCCTGGTAAATTCAAGCAGACACTACGGAATCTGTCGAGCATTTGCTGAACTTTCTATAATTTATTATTTATTCCTGGTGGTTTACTTGCTGTGTCGACAAAATGGAATGAATTTATCAAACTTAAAAATCAATCTCGTGGTATGCATATAACTCATATAAAACTTATAAATCATATATGGCATTTATAACTCAGAGCAGAAACATACAGTTACATGTGCATATTATATATCTAATACTATCCATTTTAAATAGAAATCATGAATAGTACAAACCTATTAATTTAAAATTGGTCAGCTTTAAAAATGTAATTAATAAAAAATAAATTGCTAACAACATAAGTTTAAAAAAATCACTTAAAATATTTTTATATATATATATTAGGAATTGTATCTATTTTGGAAATGGTAAATGCCGGACACGCACAATTGTGTGGTTCATTTGTTTTTCAACTTTTGTGAAGCCTAATTAAATTTATCAAAGACAAAATCAATTAAAATCATGAATAAACTATATGAAAAGAAATATTAAATCCAAGCAAACATTATAAATCATATTTAAATGAAATTACGACAGTTCATACTTTTTGTCCATTGCTGTCAGATGATATAGTCTTTTTAAAAGCAGAAAATATAACCCTGTATTGTAGATGGTACCCCCTAGTTGTGTCTTATCAAAACATCTAAAGTAAATTAACTCATATAAATGTGCGGATTTGGTTTTAAATCACACAAAAACAGGAGGTAGTCATTCTCTTTTACTTTAGTAACCGCCCGTACAATTGTGTGGGTCAGGGCTTAAAGGGTTAAGAGGCTACTTCAGTCAAGCGGAAACACCAATTCGCCAATGTTAATCCAATACGAGAATTTTTTTAAGGTAACTCGGTTGCATTTCAATATTTTTAAATGATTTTTTTATATACTTTCACCTTTCGAGCCGGTATAAACAGTGAAAAGAGTGAAAGTGTCCGCACAAAAAAAAAAAAAAAAAAAAAAAAAAAAAAAAGAAAGAAAGAAAGAAAATTAAATAAAAACTTCAACGAACTTAAAATAAAGTAAAAACAGCAATTGCAGAAATTTACCTCAGCTATCCAATGCAAAAGAAAAAGTCTTTTTAAAATATAAAAATACAGACGAGATATTTTTAAAAATATATCTCGTTGGATTAACATTAGCGATTCGGTCATTTTGCCTGAAGAGTTATAATTTGTGATCACCTTTAGAACTAAATCTAAGCAGGATTCTTGAAAACAGTGAAAATTTAACTTGTAACTTTTAAAATGCACTCTATTGTTTCTCTCTTTTAGGATGCAAAGACACGGAAATAATATATAGAAGAATGTTAAATAATTGTATGTTAATTTGGTAAATATTATGTTAATACTTTGTATTAGAAACTATTATTTGTAGCTGTGTAAAAATAAACTTTGTAATTTAATAGACTGTATTGTTTTATTATAACTTTGTTCTTTTTAAATTCTTGAAACTTTTCAAATATTTTGTTTTTGTGGAATTATATTTAATCAGATTTGTGAATAGGGGCCATCCAGAAATGATGTCACGCTTGGAGGGGGGGAGGAGGGGTTCGTGAAATTTTGACAGTTTGTGACAAGGGGGTGGGAGGGGGTAAGAAGAAGTCTGACATCACACATTTTGGTTAAACATTAGAGGTCTTACTAACATTGCATAGATATTAGAGGACTTACTGTTCCCGAGGATGAGTGCGATGCCAAAATGCCTGTGTATTCTATGGACGAGCATATATTTTCTCCAAGGGAGGAAGAGTCGTTATAGTAAATGATTCGGAGTAATTTCTATTTTATGATTTAATATATAATTTTATAAATGTTCATATTAATGTGACCTGTAGCCCTGTAGCCTGTAATAATGTAGCCCTGTGGCCTCCGATTCAACTATGTCGGGTTTAATTCCTGCGGTTGTGGTAGTATATTTGTCGTGATTTGGAATCTACTTTAAACTATAAGTCCTTGTTTACTCGGTCTATGTAGCATAAAAATGTCAAGCATTTGACAAACCTCCGATTATATGGAATCCCGCACAAAACTCGCACAACCTTCAAAAGTACGACTATTAGCGTACAGATAAAAAATATACAATCAAAACTTGAGTAGAAATGCGGCAACTAGTGACCATTCACCAAAGTTTGGGAAGAATTTCATTTTGATACTAAAAATGAATATTCGATGAATCCTTAAAAAATAAAGTTCTTTTATCATGTTTTGGGGGCATTTTTAACTCAGGGAGCGGGAGGGGCAAACTAATTTTTTTTTAGGTATGTTAAGAGACAGGTATTGTTTATTATTATTATTTTTTTTTTTTAATGGAATGATTACCATTTGCAAATTGATACGATCATTTGTTACATAGTTACGACAAGTTTTATGAATACGAAGTCGAAAACTATAATTTGGTGCATGTACCGTAGGTTTTTACAGCAGCAACTGATAGCCATTCAAGAAAATTTATCTGGTAAGAACTTCATTTTGGCACTAGAAATGTAGATACTATTTGTTCCCCCAAAATAAAGTTGAATCATCGTGGGGTTCTTTTTGAGGAGGGGGGGGGGGGGGGTGACTTTAACACGCATGGACGAACAGAACTTATTTTTTAAATGTCAAATGGGTTATCGTTTGTTGTGAATTTTTTTATTCTGAATCAAATGATATCGCAAGCAAGCCGATACGATCATTGTTTACAAAGTTAGGCCAGATTATAAGTAGTGGATTTTGGTAAATTTAATGACTTTGAAATAAACTCAAAATTATCCTGATTTTGACTATTGCTATTTTGAAGACATTTAAGTTTTGAGATGACTTAATACAGGGCTCCCAAATGGTCCGCCAACTTAATACCAATATTATTTTAGAAAAAATTTCTTTTTAGATTTTTCTTACAAACCGCCCCGGAAACACATTTGAAAGTTAATTCTAGCGCAAACCTACCATAAATTTTTCTGTTAAAATTTATTGGTATTCAGTTGGCGGAACATTTGGGAGCCCTGCTTAATATGATATAAAAAACTCTTTTTAAACGTAAAATAAATGTGACAAAACTATGTAAAAAATAAAATATAATTTTCCACTTTGCATTGATAAAATCTTTTCTGTAACTTTCTTATAGATGTTCGTATCGACTTGCCGATAATGTTATTCAAATACATACGAAATGATATCCCACTTGACCTATTTAAAAAAAGTTGAATTTTCCCCCCTCGAGCTAAAATGCCCATCAAAAAATGCCCCCCCCCCCCCCCACCAAAAAAAAAAAAAAAATACAGTAAAACAACTTTACATTTTGGAGACTCGTCGGATCTTAATTTGTAATGCCAAAACGAGGTTTGTCTCAAGCTTTCGTGAATAGCAATCACTTGTTACTGTAAAAACCTATTTTACCTGCAAAAGACTTTGTATTAATAAAACCTGCCGTAACTTTGTAAGAAATGATCGTATTGACTTGCTGATGATTTCACCTGATTCGGAATTATAAAAAACATAATAAACAATATCCCATTTCACCTACTTATTTATTTATTTTTAGTTACCCCCCCTCCCTGAGCTAACAATGCCCCCTTTTGCACAAAAAACATGATAAAACAACTTTATTTTTTAGTACTTATTGGATCTTCATTTTTAGTATCAAAACGAAGTTCTTCCCAAATTTGGGTGAATGGGCATCTGTTGTCTCAAAAAATCCTATTTTACCTGTGTACTACACGCAAAATTCAGAGAATTGACAACATTTCAATGAAATTACTACATATTTGCAGCTATACTTGTCATGACAAGATTCCGAGTTTGCAATTCATTTGCAGATGTTCTGACATGACAATATTGCAAATTTACAATGCGTTTGCAAATAGTCTGACATCGCAATATTACTAGTTTGCTATGAGTTTGCAGTAAGATTGATGCAACAAGATTGCAACTTGCACGACAACTTAGCTGCAAGTTCAAAGTATGGTGACTTCGGAGTTTGCATAATCTTGTTGCAGTCTTGTGATGAACTTTCAGACTTGTCATGCTGAGCTTGCTGCAACATTGCAAATCTGCAAAGTAAGATTGCTGAAAATTTTCTGCAAACTAAAATTGCTATCTGGGAATATCTTTTATTAATATGGCTATACAAAAATGCAAAGAACTTGATAGTTTAAAATAATTAAAAAACTTTGAGAAAAATCAATTCAAAATGCTCTAAAATGTATATATTTTTGAAATAATTATATAGATTTTATGCAGTGTCGATATCTGTTGTAAATTGCAAAAAACAATAATCATACGATTTTTTTTAAAATTACGATTTATGATTTATAAATACTCAATAAATAATACAAAACAGAAGAATAACAGAATAGTCATGAAAATTATTTAAAAAAAATTCTATAACTAAAAAAAGTTATAGTAAAAATTTAAATAAGACTTACAATTAATTTAAAAAATAACTTTATGATCACACTAACATGTTTAAAATAGTGATATATAAGGCTAATGTTATAAAAAATTAGATGTATAGAACCTACAAATATCGAAGTAAGTCACAAATTAAATACTTAGAAGAAATAATAATAAAATCAGATTTTGCGATGTTTTGGCCGCATCTTATCTTTGGAAAAAGAAAAATTGTAAAATTACCATTAATTGTAGATTTTTACAAACTAATATTAAAAAAAGACACCTATATTAATTACATATTAATTTAGAAAATTCTTACAATTTTAAAACCGAAAAAAGTAGAAAATTAGGCAGTCTTTTCATTTTTCTTAAGTTTTAGAAAATTTATTCACCTATGTACTATGGCGCCATCTATTATCTTTAATTGAAACTAAAAACGAATAAAAATACCGAAATGTCCGGATTACAGAAGTTTCTGGATTAAAGATGTTATACTGTATATACTTGTGTATAAGTCGACCCCCCCCCCCCCCCAATTCTTAAGCAAAATTTTGAAAAAAAAATCAATTTTCGTGTATAAGTTGAACCACATTTCTGGTAGTATGTTGAAAAATGATTAGTAATCGAGGATAAAAAAATTTAATAAATTTTTCATTAAATTAGTAAACATTTTTACACATCAAATAAAACTTTTTTTTTAATTTCAACGCTTTAAAACTATATAATTATGTAAAACCGAAGAAGCTTAAACTATTTTGAAACCTATTCACATCAATTCAATGATACTTAAAAAGAAAAAATCTTTCAAAAATCTATTCTAACCTTATCTACAATAGTAAACAACTTCTTAGACTGCTAAAATATAGCACTTCATTGTATTGTAGGACTTGGAGAGATATCTAGAAGCATTCTCAAGTTGAACTCTTTTTTTTAAAAAGGGGATTAAAATGTTGAAAGGAATGCCCCTGTATTGTATGAAATTCTGTCCCAAGAGAAAATTACAGGGACATTATTGTTGATCTTTTTTTTTTCAACCACAGGGAAATGAGCTCCACAGGGAAAGCTCTCCACTTTTATCTCTCATGTGATTACTTAAAAACTTGCTCATTCACTGATTGTCTATTTTTTTTTTTTTTTACTTTTTCGTGTATAAGTCGATCCCCCATTTTCAACTCCCAAATTTTGTCTAAAATTCTTCTACTTATGCACGAGTATAAACGGTAAGTTAATTTAAAGAAAAATTAAAATTATATACAATACAAATTTTATTGATTGATTTTTTTAAACACTAACCAAACACAATTGTAGTCAGGGGTGTAGTGAAGGGTATACGGAGGTATAGGCTGTATACCTTCTGGATTTATTTAAGAAGCTCCATATACCTGAGGGTATATGGAACTTCTCAAACAAAGCTGTAGCACATAGTTTAGACATGAATTTTATGATTTCTTCTGTTATTTTTACGACTACAACACTGATTGTAGTGTAAGCTTTGGTTCCTTGTCACTAACTTTCTCTGTAGTCTATGAACATGCATTACTTCTAGCTCCAAAATAAAATTTTGTTTTTCAAGGAAATTTAAATATTTATAGCCCATTTATATTTAAATATTTATTTCTGCATTTGAATCACTTTCAACGCAATATTGTAATATTTTATTTTTATTTCATAAACAGTTCATTGGCTTATGCCAAAATGTTTTGCAAGGAAATACATTTATTCATTTATTATTCATTTACAGGCTGACAGCGTGGACTGCAGATTCTGCATCAGGGTGAGAGCAAAATTTTAGTTCTAAAAATAAGCACCCATTTATGTGCACATACGCATCATTATCTATTCAATATTGAAGGAAGAACTTAGCACAATCATTTTTTTTTTTTTTTTTAGAGGTTATTCAAATCTGCCAACCTTTCAGAATGATAAACTGAAGGTTGGTTATGCCAATTGTTTAAGGTGGAGATTAATTAGTGTTTTTAAGGCATAGAATCCTCAGCAATCAAATATAATTATGTGAACACTCTTAAAAATCCAAAATAGGAGACTCACTCTCTTTGCACGTGTGTGCAAACATACACACCCATTTTGCACATAAAAGGATAATTAATGCTACAAAAAATAGTGGTGTACCGAGTAGTACTTTGGCCGAGTAGCCGAGTACCGAGTAGCAGTGTAATAAGGAGAAAAAACACTGATGTGCACATAATGTGAGCTTAGGTGTACATATGTGTGTACATATATATAAATATACCTGTGTACATACACATATATATATATATATATATACACACCTGTGTGTACATATATATAATATACATATATAGTATATATAAATTAACTAATTAAATTTGAAATTTATTTGTGCACCTTTTAAAGATAATTTTTGACAATTCAAAACAGTAGCAAAAAAAAGGAGAATTGACACATAACAAGTACAATTATTAACCAATATAAAATTAAAACATTCTTCAACCCTCAAATTTATTCTCATACCTGAAATCTGTCTATCAAAAATAAAAATGTTTATTGGTTACTGTAACAATTCATTGAATAATGCAAAACATCTTATATTTATTTTGTAACTGTACCTTATTTTCTTTTGATTAAAAATAAAAAAGAGAAAAATAAAAAGAGAGGTACAAAAAGAGATACCGGCTTTCTTAACAGAAGACTTATGTAAAACTGACACTCCATTTGCATGGTGGGGGGGGGGGGACATATCCCATTATGTGCACCTTCAACCATTGTTTATTCTGAATGTATATTTTCAGAGGCAAGCCAAATTTATAGTAGTAAAAGAAATGCCCAGTCTATTGATAATGTAGAACGTTTTGTGTTTTTGCACCATAATTTGAAATATAATAAATTGAATTACCGTAATTTCCGGCCTATAATCCGCAGCCGCAATTTTTAGCCCTTATAAAAATATTTCAGCAGATAAACCGCATCGGCGTATAATCCGCAGATTATACGCCGGACTATACGACAATTACTCATTGCTTTCAACATTCCAAAGTACTACTAATAAACCACCTCCCTATTTATTTAGTTGCTCAATTTAAATGATAATTGTAATAAAATAATTGAAAATAATTATAATAAAATAATTACAAGTTATAAAATACAAATATTTTTTTCATTGAATCTTATATCTAAAACGTTGAATGTTTTGTGAATACAGATAATTCTGTTATAATTGCTGTTTTTAAATCATCTTCCGCATTTTAAATAACGTCCTGTTTAAATTCTGCAGTGTTAAATAACAGGTTTTCTCTTAGACATTATTATAACTTTCAACGTGATATACCATCAAATACGTTTTGGTTTTTAATATACATTACAAGGACATAATTGTATTTTATTATTCTATCCATAGAGGGCAGCAGTAAAACCGCGAAATTACGATACGATAATGATTCATTCGATTATTGTGTGGTGGATTCCCATTGGCTGCATTGTAATATCAATCATTGTAATTAGTAAAACTGCCGTAATTTTGGGCGGAGCTATTTCATAAATGATTGAGGTTGCAATTTTTGAAAGGGATGAGTTGACAAATGCTTTGTTCTTCATAAAAATATGTTGCCAAAAGGCTAAAAAAAATAAAATCATAATCGGAAGCCACTCTCACTAGCACGTTCACGTCAGATGTGAACCAATCACAAGCAATTCCACGAACGGTCGATAGCAGACAATCGTTTGATAACTGTTTACATTTTTATTTTATGACTGCCGGTAGAAACTGGATGTCTGCCCTGAGCTTCTGCTTAAAAAAGTTTGCAGCAGATAGCCCGCACCGGTAGATAATCCGCACTTAAAAATTTTGAGGTTTTTTCACAGATAATCCGCGGATTATAGGCCGGAAATTACGGTATTAATTTTTTTATTACATTTATTTTATTTTCAGTTTCTTTATCCAAAATAATCTTTTCTGTTTTCCTGTATATTTAAAAAGAACTTATTTTTATTTGTATAAATGTGAAACTAAATTTTAATCCGGAATTATTTTATGAGGGTTTTTGTTCTTAACTTTTTCTATATTTTGTAGACATATTGTTAAATACCGAGTAAATAGTTTTATGAATTATTGCATATATTATATATTGATATTCAAATAACTTTTTACCGATCAGTTTTAAATTCATATGCTTAAAAAATGAAATTCTTACAACTACTAGGTATTGGCCGAGTACTCGGGCAAAATTTTGGCGAGTACTGAGTACTCAACAAATTGGCCGAGTACCAAGTATTTACTGAATACTCGGTACGGCTCTAACAAAAAATATAAAAACTGATTTTCAAATGAAATTTTATAACTAGTATACTATTTGTATAACTAGTCTGCAAACACGACTCAGAATTCCCATTTATGCATGATGATTTTTCTATGTTACATTAGGTTAATTTTTATAAAAGAAACATGCAATGTTTTAGAAATTCAGTATTGTATAATCAAGCATTTTTTGGTTATTAAGATTGGCTAAACTTGAAATAAAACTTCCTTACTTTATGAAGAAAGTTTCATTGAATGAATCAAGAAAAATGTATCACCTTTATTATGCATATTTAACAAAACATTTTTTTACTTGATCTTTATTTTTAATAATTTATTTATTTTTAAAATTATCTTACTTCTTATCATTTTAATTTATTACTTTACCTATCTTAATATTTTACTATATTGTAAGCATTCATTATAATTTTGATTACATTATTACATTCAAATTACTGTTTGAAAAATACAAACAAAGCAATTATCAGAAATCAGCAAAATTCTCCACACAACCTTTGGTCCCAAGCTGTGTGGATTTGAGGGAGTCTACTGTATTCAATGTATAGAATTTCATAGTACAGTAGACTCCATCAAATCCACACAGCTTGGGACCAGAGGTTGTGCCAGTTTTAGAATTTTGCAGATTTCTGGTCATTGCTTTGTTTACATTTTTTAAACAGTAATTTCAAAGTAATAATGCAATCAAAATTATAATGAATGCTTGCTATATAGTAAAACATTAAAATATTTGAGTAAAGTAATAAACTAAAATGATGAAATGTAAGATAATTAAAAAAATTATTAAATTATCAAAAGTAAAATTCAAGTAAATAATAATCTAGCATTAAATATGCATAGGTAATAAAGATGAGATACATTTTCCTTGAATTATTCAATGGAACTGTCCACATAAATGTATCCTATTCACATCAAAATCATAAGGTAAGGAAGATTTATTTCAGGTTTAACCAGTCTTATTCTTAATAAACAAAAAAGATTGTGATTACTAGTAGTATCAGCAATATCTTTATCTTTTTCACAAATAAATTTATACTTCTTTTATGAAAAACCATAAGTTCAGTCATATTATCGAGAATTACATATTAAAATACACATGGAATGAAGTAAAACTAAAAAATTTTGTAATTTTGCCCCTATATCTGAACTGAAAGTTTCATTGTTTACATATGTGATGATGTGCGGATTTTAGGGTCGTGGATTTAAGGGAGTCTACTGTAAGTAAAACCAGAGGTTGATAACAATAGATTAAGGCCTGTTCACAAAGTTCTATGCAATAAAAGCAATTTACATTTAAAAAAAATGTTAGGATTCAAAATATTTAATTTGCAAACAAAACAAGCACGCTTAGTTAGAATTCTGATAACTGAATTTGATTCTTTTTTACAAAATGCTATTTAAAAAAAAAAAAAAAACCTTTTACCTGTAAAAATAGACCCCCCCCCCCCATAAAAAAAAGAAGAAAAAAAATGTTTTGACACCTGAAAACATACTATATTTTATATTTATAAAATCGAATTGTATTCTCTGAATTACATTTGCTATTGATATGAAAGAAAACATTTTAAAATTCTTGCAACTTATATTTTGCTTTTAATGCCGATTAAAAGCATAAGTTAAAATAAATTAAGTGTGTTCTCAAATCCAAATAGGGAACTTTCTGACATAAGTTTTAATTTATTTTTGTTCAAAAATGCATGAAACAAGCTAGAGTTGTTGTTCAGAAACTATGTCATCAAGCTGTTTTTTCTATTTTTTAGCAAACGCAATAGATCTTTTAGAAATTAGTGTCAAAGTGGACGTTTTGAACCGAATTTCTGCACGAAAGTAGAATAATCACTCAAGAGTGGGCGAAAAATGTGTTTGTCATGTGATCGAAATTGCTCCTAACTCAATGGGTAATTGATTGATTAAAAAATGGAAAAAACAATTCAATTCCAAATCTCTTCCATAGCCAGGCTTTTTAATTTTATATCTTTCCATTAAAAAATGAATTTGTAAATATGTCAAAATTTTTTGCACTTGTTGAGCAGAGCAGTTAAGCCTTAAGTCCATTTTACATCACTCAGAATTTATATGTGTTGTCAGTTAGAGCAATTCCAAGTCAATGTTACCATTGTTAGTATTTTATTTTTTACATCAAATAGGTAATACACATATTTTCTGATAGTATTAAACCTATATTTTTGATATTTGCAGTGTATTTTATAAAAGGTTGAATAGTCAAAATCAGTAAAATTCACTATAATCAGCATAGCTTCATTTTATGTGCTTATTTCTATGTCTGTTACATATTGGATGTTGGTCTGTTATAGTTAAGATTACATATTTTTCATAACTATATTGTGGCAACAGTTAAATTTTGTAGAAGTCGAATGTTTCTAAACTGCATCTGAATGAAAATGCATTTTTGTTAAAATAAATTATATGTTATTTTATAAATAATATAAATAAACATTAAGGTGTCCAAAAAGTATGGTAATTCCTGCTTGTCTGTTACATTCCACTTTTTTAAGCATAATTATTCACATTAAATAACTTATTCAGAATAAACTACATTAATTTATCTTATAATATCATACACTAATTGTAGCCATCATTTAATTACCTGATTATTATTTTTTAAATAAGATAAAGTCATTTTTTCCTCTATAACCGTTAGTCTGTTACGATGGAATTGCCCAGTAGCATAACTGCAATCATCGCAGTTGGTAATAGATTTGTGGTCTGGGCCCCCATTAATATACCTTATTCTTGCAAATATACTATATAACTTCAAAAATCCGGCATCATCTGGAGCGAGACTATGCTGGATTTATGAAAGAATGTCAAAAGTAGTAACTAGGCATATCAAAAGTAGTACTCTATATTCTTAATGATGCCTTTAGCCTTAATTTATTTCATTATTAAGTGATAATTATGCAAGAAAAAAAGAAAATTACATATAAAAATAAACTTGCATTAATTGATATTTTCTATGTTACAGAAAGAAAAAATCCAATAAAGAGGGAAATTATTTCTTCTCGTGTAATTTTGGAAACATCAATATCAATTTTGTTTGCTTCAACTTTTTTGGCCGTTCTTTAACAAGTTTTTCTGGTATTTTATACAAATGAAGAATTTCTATTACAGATCTATTTCGGAAATACAGTCTTGTTCTTTAAAGCAGATATTAATCCTGAAGCCAAATTTATGCATTTTTCTAGTCGCACTTTTTCTTCTGTTGTTCATCATCATCTTCGCAGCTGTTACTATAGTTATCGGCAGCTCTATTTAGCCCAGCATCAGAAAAGAAACTTCGAAGAGCTTGTGTACTAGTCTCCACGCCATTTCTGAGAAACAATGTAGTTCCCAGAAAGTTTGTTCAAAAGATAATCGCCTCAGACAAATGAAAAAAATGTCAAATATTATTTTTTTGTATTTTTACTTATGCTATTGAAGTTTTTAATTCATATACAATTGCTATTTTTCTTCTACCATAACTTGAAAATGTAAAAGAAAAAGGAAAGGAAAAAGATGGTTTCAATGCCGGATTTTTGAAGTCACACTGTGTGATGAAGTAAAATGTGTCAATTTTTGTCTTTCACAGTGTCTAGGATCAAATTTTTACTTAAGATACATGCTTGCTTTACACTTTACACACATATATAGATAAATTGTATATTATTTGTTTGTAAAGTTATCATTTGTATTTTTCTGTAAGAAAATTCCTTCTATATCCATTCATAATTAAATATGCAAAATTAATTAAAATTCAGTAAATTAATATTTTGTAAAGTTTGAGAGCTTTCCCTCAGAGGCCATGGCGTTTTTGATCTTACAGTTATGTCAATGTATACAGTTACCCATATACTTTGTTCATAAAATCTATAATCAGCTCTTCAAATTAAAACAGTTAATGTCATTCTGGATATTTAACTACGCTTTATCACCCCCCCCCCCCCCCCCCCGCTTTCCTAAAATTTAGCATATATTTTAAACATTAGCTTAAATACTCATTGAAAATATATTAATTTCAGAAATTTGCAGTATCAAACATTTTTAATTGTGCTAAGTCTTATATTTAATGCAGAGGTGCCAAGTTCGCACTAATCTTCCGTAATGCAAGAATTAATTTAACCCAGTTTAACAAAGTTTCGAACCAGAAAAATTATTTGATGAGTCTTTATTTATTTAATTCCAGTTTTCTACGTGGAACGTATTTAATTTCATCTCTGAAAAAAAAATTCCGGCACGAAATCTGTTAAACCAGGGCTAAATTAACCCACATATTACGGAGGATTAGTGGCAACTTGGCACCTATGATTTAATGCAAATCTTTTTTAAAAAATTCACATATGTCGGGTTATTTTAACTTTTGGGCAATATTTTGACAGTGAAAAGATTGTTTACTTTTCCCCAAAATGACCAGGATATATATTATATATCCAGTCTATATATATATTTTTTACAGGATTTTGTTTTGGGGAAATAGGAAGGGATTTTTTTTTTTTTCGTTAAAATTCTAGTCATAATTTAGTGATTTTTAAAGTTATTATACAGTAGACTCCCTCAAATCCACAACCCTAAAATCTGCAAACGCCTAAAATCCACACATCATCACAGATGTAAACAATGAAACTTTGAATTCAGCTATAAGGACAAAATTTCATAATATTTCAGTTTTATATAATTCTGTATGCATTTTAAAACGTAATTCTTGATAATATGACTCAACTCATGGTCTTTCATGAAGGAAGCATAAATTTATTTCTGAAAAAAATCAAGATATTGCTGATGTCATTGGTAATCACAATCTTTTTACCAAATATATTTATTTATTAATCAAGATTTTTGGGTTTCTAAGACTGGCTAAACCTCAAATAAAATTTCCTTACTTTATGATTATGATGTGAATTGATAGGGTACCTGTCAGGTTCCGAGAAACATCTGCTATTAGAACTGATGTTCTATATTATTTTTATCTTAATATATTATATACTAGCTGACCCGCCCGGCGTTGCCCGGGTCCGTGGTGATATTTAAAAATTATCCTTAAATTTATATGATTTCATACCTTTAACTCGATTTTGACTGAAATACGTACCCACTCACTGTGTGGAAAAGGGGGAGAAGCTGTTAATTGTTGAGATTTGCTATGTAAATTTTTGGAAAATTGTATGCGACAGTCATGAACAAATTAAAACTTTAAAACGCCCTGTACTGATGAAAAAATGAGTTAAGAGGAGAGGAGCGAGTGCTTAGTAATGTACAGGTCAAAAGCTTTAAAACGATATATCACATGAAAAAATCCATTTCCACATCGCCTTGGGGGAATAGCCCCTAATACTCTCGGATCAGAAATAGACTCCACCAATTGAAGGGCCGTGAGGAGTTTCACCTTCGGTCAAGCCTTCAAATGAGGTCGAATCTTGCTGTAACTAATTCGCAGCGGCGTCAGAAAATTGACACCTCGGGAGGTCATTTAAAAAAGAAAGAAATATTTTTGAAAAGAGGTACATATTTTACACACAAAAAAGTTTGAAGGACTCAAAACAGACATTTTTTTTTCATTTTAAAAAGTTAGTGAACTATTTTAATACATTTTATAATTTCTTTCTTTCTTGAACACTTCCCAACAAAGTTGAAAGTGTTTACGCATTCAGTTTGTCTGTCCGTCTGTGCACGCTCCAACTCTGGTAAATATACTCGGATTTTTATGCAATTGATAACGGTTATTTAGGATCACCAAAGCATGTTTTGTGTTGTATATGAAGTATGTAGGATTAATAGTTCATTTACAGGGGCAGTCAAAAATATTCCATTACAATATGGTATATGGGGGGGAGGGGAAATTGTTTGCAGAGTATTTTAATGACATTGCGCTATTTCAAATGTATTGAAACTTATATAAATCACTGAATTTCACTACGATCACGTTAGAACAATGCATTCATAGCAGTTTTTATTCATTTGCAGGGACACACAAAATAAATAGGTTACAGTACTGTTTTTGAGTAATAATTGCTGGAGTGTACGTTTTAAAATTCGGTATGCCCTTTTAAATTTAACTAATTTTTTTCATGTTACTCATATATAAATTCTATACCTCATATACAGGGGCTGCACAAAAGTATTCACGTACCATTCTCCTTATTAGAGGAACTTGCTGAAGGGGAATTTTGAACTGAAGTATATGTATTTCTTAAGTGAACTAAATTTTGGCATGCATCTAGTTAATAGATAAAATCTCTATATCATATACAGGGCTGCTGAAAAAAATTCAGATAATTTTCTGATTGTAGATGGAAACAGCTGAAATTGGGTTTTGAAATGTGTTATGTGTTTGAATAAGACGCAATATTTTAATTTTTCAAATGGTGCAGTTTGTTTACATTATTCTGAATGTGTTGGAGTTTTATAATCTATGCTTGACGCATTTTTTCTGTGTTTTTTTTTTTTTTTTTTTTTTTTTTGGTCTGACTTGTTATGGTCACTACAATCTAAGTTCTTTAAAGGAAAGGGGGGGGGGGGGGTACTTCCCTGTAGCCCACCCAAATAGTACCACTCTAACAACATACACACTTTTTTTTTACTGTCACAGAATGAAAAAGGTCTAGAGTTAAAAACAGTAGCATATCCAATGATGAATTAAACTGTTTATTTACCATGATGAGAAAAGTAGTAAAGAAAAAGAAAAGTGCCGAGTTAAAATAATGTCATTGACCTCACAGGCTAAACCCATTGATCTAAATTAAGAGGGGTAACCCCCCCCCCCACCACCCCCCATAACCAATGAACGTAGAAAAAAATTTGAAGAAAATCGAATAATTCTGCAAGTAAAATCCATTTATATAAATTAATTTGGTGGATTAGCCCCCCCCCCCCTCCCTTTATACTTAACCAATGAAACCCAAAAAGTAATCAGGGGAGCACTTTATCAGAATGAACCTAGAAAAAAGATTTGAAGCAAAGCGGATAATTCTGCATCACAAACGCATTTATTAAATTAATGGGGAGGGTTAGCCCCTTCCCCCCACCCTTTATACTTAACCAATGAACCTCCAAATCTAATCAGGGAAGCGGCTTATGAAAAAAAAAATGGTATACAAAATTTGAAGCAAATCGGGTAATTTTGCATGATAAACCTATTGATCTAAATTAAGGGGGTTAACCACCCCTCCCCTTGTTCCTCCCTTTATACTTAACCAATGAGCCCCCAAAACTAATCAGGGAAGTGCTTTATCAGAATGAACCAAGAAATAAATTAGAAGAAAATTGAAAAATTCTGCATGTAAAATCCATTTATCTAAATTAATTTGGTAAATAAGCCCCCCTCCCCCCTCTCTTTATACTTAACCAATGAAACCCAAAAAGTAATCAGGAAAGTGCCTTATCAGAATGAACCAAGAAAAAAGATTTGAAGCAAATCAGGTAATTCTGCATCAAAAACGCATTTATTTAAATTAATGGGGGAGGGTTAGCCCCTTCCTCCCACCCTTTATACTTAACCGATGAACCTCCAAATCTAATCAGGGAAGCGGCTTATGAAAAAAAAAAACCGCTATACAAAATTTGATGCAAATCTGGTAATTTTGCATGATAAACCCATTGATCTAAATTAAGGGGTGTTAACCCACCTCCCCTCATTCCTCCCTTTATACTTAACCAATGAGCCTCCAAAACCAATCAGGGAAGTGCCTTATCAGAGCGAACCTAGAAAAAAATTTGAAGAAAATTGAATAATTCTGCATGTAAAATCCATTTATCTAAATGAATGGGGGGGGGGGAGAGAGAATAACCCCTGTCCCCCTCACTTTATACTGAACCAATGAACCCCAAAAACTTACCAGGGAAGCATCTTATCAGAATGAATCTAGAAAAAAAAAATTGAAGCAAATCAGATAATTTTGCATGAAAAACGCATTTATCTAAATAAATGGGGGAGTATTAGACCCTTTAAACTTAAACTATGAACCTCCAAATCTAATCATGGAAGCACCTTATCAAAATAAACCAGTATATACAAAATTTGAAGCAAATTGGGTAATTCTGCATGATAAAGCCATTGATCTAAATTAAGGGAATTAACCCCTCGTTCCCCCCTATATACTTAACCAATAAACACCCAAAACTAATCAGGGTAGTGCCTTATCAAAATGAAGCTAGAAACAAAATGTGAAGCAAATCGGATAATTCTGCTTGAAAAAACCATTCATATAAATTAAGGGGAGGGAGGTGGATTAGCCCCGTTCCCCCCTTTTTATACTAAACCAATGAACCTCAAAAGCTAATCAGGGAAGCACCTTATCAGAATGAACCTAGAAAAAATTTTTGAAGCAAATCGGATATTTCTATCAAAAGTTACATATGTACATACAGAACCTGCGGACACATTAGATCCCAGGCTTTGATAGCCTGTGAGCTAAACAAAAAAAAAATGAGGGGGGGGCGGAAATATATGAGAAATAAGGTGCAATTTTATTCCTTTTTCACTTTTAGATTATAATAAAATTCGTTTAACATAAATGTTGACATTGATATAGTGGATGGAGAAGGATTATTAAAGTATTATTCAACTCATCATTTAAGTATTTTTAATTAATTGCAAAATAATAATAATTTAAAACTAAAATATTTCAATATATGAAAATTAATTTTTGATCAAAAGAATGCACAAAATATAAGCAAAAAATAGATGAATTTGGACTTTAACCATGACTTTTTTTTTTTTTCAGACATAATAGTGAATCAATTTCATTAAGGTTTGCTTAAATCACATCCTGCTAAATCGATTTAACACCAGCTTGCCATGTTTTCCTTAAATCGGAAAGCACTGAAGCTTGCAATGTTTTCTTAAATCGGATCCTGCTAAATCGATTTAACAACAGCTCGCCATGCATGCAGAAGCTGCATCAATGTAAATAAATCAGTTTTCCAATGTTAGCTCTGAATCGGTATTTTGATTTAAATCGATTTAAAGCCAATAGATAAATAAATTTCTCTGATGTAATCTTTAAATCGATATAAGACTGATGGTTAAATCGGATTTTTGATGTTTGTTTTAAATTGCAATGTAAGGCTAAAAGGACAATGGCTAAATCTTAATTCAAGACATTAGCTAAATCGCGACTTTCGATGTTAGTTTAAATCGATTTAAGACCAATGGTTAAATCGGATTTTCCGATGTAAGCTGTAAATCTAAGACCTAGGCCAACATAACGGTAACTTAACCTAACCATAACCTAACTATCCTAGCCGTGCATATGCTTCGAAGTACTTTCCACCACCACGGGCCACAATGTTTTATACGAATATCTGATACAGGTCACCACCGCCTGCAGCCGGGTATAGCAGGCATGCTATGCACACTTTGCAATATCTTTTAGTTTCACTTTCCACCACCAGGATGCACACTCTTTCATAAACAAACCTATATACGAATGAAACTCAAATTTTCAACCTATCCATAGATATATTACTCGATGGGGTGGTAACACAAATAAGAATTTAAGAAATTTGCTGAAATTTCTATTCGGAAATAATGGTAACCATCACTCAATTAAGATCCCAATTTCACCTATAAGAACCTCGGACAGGGCTCACTGCTGCATGCTTCACCGTATACTGAAATTTTTGTCATGTGTAGATGCTGTCACTGAAAAGTGCACTTCGCAGCTGGATTTTAAAATTTCAATGTAGATTTTTTTTATTATTATTAAAATGTGCATATGGCATTGTGACAGCAATGAAGCAGCCAGCCAATGAGAGCAGGCGGTAAAAAATATGGGATCCAGCGACTGCACTTCATAGCTTAGGGGTAAAGATAAATTGCACTATTTATGTCTCATCAGCTTTATTTTAAAGAAAAATACACTTTTGCACATTTCTTTCTATAAGATTTAATGTTATTTGCATCAATTGTGATATTTCACAATGTTTTTTTACTTTTTATGCAAAATATACAAATCACATAAGTTAGTAACAGTTGTATTCGTTCTTCGTGTTAATGGCGATTTATATATGCATAGTCGCCCAAGAATGGAATGTGTTTCTTGAACTTTACTTTCTATGAAGTAAATAATTTCCGTTCTTGGGCGATTAAGAGTCCATTCATGAGCGATTCTTATGAAACTTGTAATATATCGCAAAATGCTCATTGTATAAGTATTTAGCGCACTGAGAATTTTTCATTCAGTTCTTTACCTTTTGTTAATCTTTTCTCATCTTAATGAAAACACATGCTCTATTCTTTAGTGACTAAAAATATTCTTAAATGAAATAAAATGAGTTCAATAACAAATCTGAAAGAAAACAAACCGTAGACCTCACTGACAGAATTTTCCATCCAGTTCTACAATTTCTCGTTACAATTCTATGTTACATATCATAATTTTGATAAGAAAGGAAAACATTCAGTAAAGCAAATAAATATGTTTTCATTGGGATTTCTTACAAAACTCATAATATATGGGTAAGTCTATGTGGCGAAAAAATATTAACAAAAGGAAAACCCAAATAACCTCATTGATTTTCCCTGAAGTCAAAAGTTGTTGGGTTTTATTTCCCCATTCTTGGGCGATGACAACTTGACAACATAGCATAGCATTAGAGTCCTGCATTGGGTCGGGTTACCCACTTTTACCCGAACCCGACCTGCAGTTCGGGTCGGGTCTATATTTTCCCGTTGCGAATCTGGTTCGGGTTGACTTCAACTTCTTTTGTTGTGGTTTGGGTTGGCTTTCATTGTTTCGGGTTCGGGTTGGCTTTTTGACGTTTACAGTTCGGATTCAGGTTGACTCGATTTTTTTAAAAGAATGTCCAAACTATTTTTTCACATTAAAATTCTATAAAAACCGCAGATCAAAGTTTCACAAAAACAAAATGCGTGCCTGTCAGTTTTGTATAGTCTTAGAATTCGTTTCTGGAAATTAATATAAACAAATAACGAATCCAGTAAAAAACCTATAGATGGCCCGAAAGAATTCTTGTAATGCGAACCCGACCTGCAAAAAGAAAATTAGACTCATTCCGAGCCGAAAAAACAAAATTCAGGATAACCCGATTCGATGTTTGATTCTATACAATGATCCCAACATGCTCAGAGGTTTTACTATATTTGAATGTTAAAGAATATAGATTTGTTCATTCTTCTATGTAAAACATAAAAATTGTATTAGAGATACAATTGTAGATTATTTTTCATAGTGGCATTAAAACATAATTTACTTTTTTTGCATTGCGGGTTCAGGACGGGTTGATGGAAATTATTTTTGCGGGTTCGGATCGGGTTTCCGAAATTTATTTTTGGGGGTTTGGGTCGGGTTGCGGGTTGACTTAAAATGGAATTTGTGGGTTCGGGTCGGGTTGTACCCGAACCGCGCAGGACTCTAATATACATCTTATACCAGACTGCATGTCCGTTCTTGGGAAAAGATGTATATTGTCATGAAACCATTTTAATTTGCAAAAATGAAGTCAATAAAAATCACCATTTTGTGACAAATTGAGTTTCATAAGAATCGCCCAAGAACGGGCATGCAAATCTGGTAATTTCGTTTCATTGAATTGGGCCTAAACTTTGAACTCATATGCTTGGCACTATGAAA
Organism: Maratus speciosus; assembly: GCA_963932465.1. Classification (NCBI taxonomy): domain Eukaryota; kingdom Metazoa; phylum Arthropoda; class Arachnida; order Araneae; family Salticidae; genus Maratus; species Maratus speciosus. The sequence goes on along the minus strand of CAWVRF010001482.1, from coordinate 63,716 downwards.
ACATTCAATAAAGTTCAAGATATAGGTTTTTGGTAGGATTACTTACCAAACTCATAACAAATGGTGTTTTGTATATGAAATAAACTAATTTCAATAACAAATCTTAATTAAAACATACATCTCATACTACATTCACAGGATTTTGCATTCAGTTGTACAATTTATAGCATGTTATGATTTCACCGTTCTTGGGTGTCTAAAAATATAGTCAATATTAACAGGAAGAAAGATAACTACAATAAATAACAGTACTCAAAAATTTCGTTCATTGAATTACGCCTAAACTTTAAACTGATATGCCTGGCACTATGAAAACATTCAATAAAGTGTAACATATGTAGAAAAGATTTTAACAAAAGGAAAAGAACTGAATTTAAAATCCTGAGGGCGTGAAATACTTATATGATGAAATTATATGGTGATATATTATGAGTTTCATAAGAATCGAACATTAACTTCACTTTTAATTGCCCAAGAACAGAAACTATTTACTTCAGAGAAAGTAAAGTTCAAGAAACACATTTCATTCTTTCGCGACTATGCCATTAACACAAAGAATAAATACAATTTAAACTAACTTACGTGAATTGTATACCTTGCAAGATAAGTAAAAAACGCTTCGAAATATCACACTTAATGTAAATAATATTAAATCTTACAGGAAGACAAACGCAAAAGTATATTTACATGCAGCTTACGACACATAAACATTGGGAGTTGCGAGAATGAAGTTTGCTCTTTGCCGCTGCCGCTACGATAGATCCAATATTTAACGCCTGCTCTCATTGGCTGGCTGCTTCATTGCCGCGGATTGGCAGAAAGTTGTAAATAGCCTCTAACGCATAAAGTTTTAATTTAAAACAAAAAATCTAAATTGAAATTTTAAAATTCGGCTGTGAAGTACACTTTCCAAGGTCAAAATTAACACATGACGAAAATTTCAGAGGCCTAGGTGCTATAATTTCGGCGCTTGCCTCGGTCAGGCAGGCAGACATCTCTTGTTTTATATACATAGATTGTACTAGCTGACCCGCCCGGCGTTGCCCGGGTCCGTGGTGATATTTAAAAATTATCCTTAAATTTATATGATTTCATACCTTTAACTCGATTTTGACTGAAATACGTACCCACTCACTGTGTGGAAAAGGGGGAGAAGCTGTTAATTGTTGAGATTTGCTATGTAAATTTTTGGAAAATTGTATGCGACAGTCATGAACAAATTAAAACTTTAAAACACCCTGTACTGATGAAAAAATGAGTTAAGAGGAGAGGAGCGAGTGCTTAATAATGTACAGGTCAAAAGCTTTAAAACGATATATCACATGAAAAAATCCATTTCCACATCGCCTTGGGGGAATAGCCCCTAATACTCTCGGATCAGAAATAGACTCCACCAATTGAAGGGCCGTGAGGAGTTTCACCTTCGGTCAAGCCTTCAAATGAGGTCGAATCTTGCTGTAACTAATTCGCAGCGGCGTCAGAAAATTGACACCTCGGGAGGTCATTTAAAAAAGAAAGAAATATTTTTGAAAAGAGGTACATATTTTACACACAAAAAAGTTTGAAGGACTCAAAACAGACATTTTTTTTTTTTCATTTTAAAAAGTTAGTGAACTATTTTAATACATTTTATAATTTCTTTCTTTCTTGAACACTTCCCAACAAAGTTGAAAGTGTTTACGCATTCAGTTTGTCTGTCCGTCTGTGCACGCTCCAACTCTGGTAAATATACTCGGATTTTTATGCAATTGATAACGGTTATTTAGGATCACCAAAGCATGTTTTGTGTTGTATATGAAGTATGTAGGATTAATAGTTCATTTACAGGGGCAGTCAAAAATATTCCATTACAATATGGTACATGGGGGGGAGGGGAAATTGTTTGCAGAGTATTTTAATGACATTGCGCTATTTCAAATGTATTGAAACTTATATAAATCACTGAATTTCACTACGATCACGTTAGAACAATGCATTCATAGCATTTTTTATTCATTTGCAGGGACACACAAAATAAATAGGTTACAGTACTGTCTTTGAGTAATAATTGCTGGAGTGTACGTTTTAAAATTCGGTATGCCCTTTTAAATTTAACTAATTTTTTTCATGTTACTCATACATAAATTCTATACCTCATATTCAGGGGCTGCACAAAAGTATTCACGTACCATTCTCCTTATTAGAAGAACTTGCTGAAGGGGAATTTTGAACTGAAGTATATGTATTTCTTAAGTGAACTAAATTTTGGCATGCATCTAGTTAATAGATAAAATCTCTATATCATATACAGGGCTGCTGAAAAAAATTCAGATAATTTTCTGATTGTAGATGAAAAAAGCTGAAATTGGGTTTTGAAATGTGTTATGTGTTTGAATAAGACGCAATATTTTAATTTTTCAAATGGTGCAGTTTGTTTACATTATTCTGAATGTGTTGGAGTTTTATAATCTATGCTTGACGCATTTTTTCTGTGTTTTTTTTTTTTTTTTTTTTTTTGTCTGACTTGTTATGGTCACTACAATCTAAATTCTTTAAAGGAAAGGGGGGGGGGGGACTTCCCTGTAGCCCACCCAAATAGTACCACTCTAACAACACACACACTTTTTTTTTACTGTCACAGAATGAAAAAGGTCTAGAGTTAAAAACAGTAGCATATTCAATGATGAATTAAACTGTTTATTTACCATGATGAGAAAAGTAGTAAAGAAAAAGAAAAGTGCCCAGTTAAAATAATGTCATTGACCTCACAGGCTAAACCCATTGATCTAAATTAAGAGGGTAACCCCCCCCCCCCCCATAACCAATGAACGTAGAAAAAAATTTGAAGAAAATCGAATAATTTTGCAAGTAAAATCCATTTATATAAATTAATTTGGTGGATTAGCCCCCCCCCCCCCTCCCTTTATACTTAACCAATGAAACCCAAAAAGTAATCAGGGGAGCACTTTATCAGAATGAACCTAGAAAAAAGATTTGAAGCAAAGTGGATAATTCTGCATCACAAACGCATTTATTTAAATTAATGGGGGAGGGTTAGCCCCTTCCCCCCACCCTTTATACTTAACCAATGAACCTCCAAATCTAATCAGGGAAGCGGCTTATGAAAAAAAAACGGTATACAAAATTTGAAGCAAATCGGGTAATTTTGCATGATAAACCTATTGATCTAAATTAAGGGGGTTAACCACCCCTCCCCTTGTTCCTCCCTTTATACTTAACCAATGAGCCCCCAAAACTAATCAGGGAAGTGCTTTATCAGAATGAACAAAGAAATAAATTAGAAGAAAATTGAAAAATTCTGCATGTAAAATCCATTTATCTAAATTAATTTGGTAAATAAGCCCCCTCCCCCCTCTCTTTATACTTAACCAATGAAACCCAAAAAGTAATCAGGAAAGTGCCTTATCAGAATGAACCAAGAAAAAAGATTTGAAGCAAATCAGGTAATTCTGCATCAAAAACGCATTTATTTAAATTAATGGGGGAGGGTTAGCCCCTTCCCCCCACCCTTTATACTTAACCGATAAACCTCCAAATCTAATCAGGGAAGCGGCTTATGAAAAAAAAAACCGGTATACAAAATTTGAAGCAAATCTGGTAATTTTGCATGATAAACCCATTGATCTAAATTAAGGGGGGTTAACCCACCTCCCCTCGTTCCTCCCTTTATACTTAACCAATGAGCCTCCAAAACCAATCAGGGAAGTGCCTTATATGAGCGAACCTAGAAAAAAATTTGAAGAAAATCGAATAATTCTGCATGTAAAATCCATTTATCTAAATGAATGGGGGGGAGAGAGAATAACCCCTGTCCCCCTCACTTTATACTGAACCAATGAACCCCAAAAACTTACCAGGGAAGCATCTTATCAGAATGAATCTAGAAAAAAAAAATTGAAGCAAATCAGATAATTTTGCATGAAAAACGCATTTATCTAAATAAATGGGGGAGTATTAGACCCTTTAAACTTAACCTATGAACCTCCAAATCTAATCATGGAAGCGCCTTATCAAAATAAACCAGTATATACAAAATTTGAAGCAAATTGGGTAATTCTGCATGATAAAGCCATTGATCTAAATTAAGGGAATTAACCCCTCGTTCCCCCCTATATACTTAACCAATAAACACCCAAAACTAATCAGGGTAGCGCCTTATCAAAATGAAGCTAGAAACAAAATGTGAAGCAAATCGGATAATTCTGCTTGAAAAAACCATTCATATAAATTAAGGGGAGGGAGGTGGATTAGCCCCGTTCCCTCCTTTTTATACTAAACCAATGAACCTCAAAAGCTAATCAGGGAAGTACCTTATCAGAATGAACCTAGAAAAAATTTTTGAAGCAAATCTGATATTTCTATCAAAAGTTACATATGTACATACAGAACCTGCGGACACATTAGATCCCAGGCTTTGATAGCCTGTGAGCTAAACAAAAAAAAAATGAGGGGGGGGGGGAAATATATGAGAAATAAGGTGCAATTTTATTCCTTTTTCACTTTTAGATTATAATAAAATTCGTTTAACATAAATGTTGACATTGATATAGTGGATGGAGAAGGATTATTAAAGTATTATTCAACTCATCATTTAAGTATTTTTAATTAATTGCAAAATAATAATAATTTAAAACTAAAATATTTCAATATATGAAAATTAATTTTTGATCAAAAGAATGCACAAAATATAAGCAAAAAATAGATGAATTTGGACTTTAACCATGACTTTTTTTTTTTTTCAGACATAATAGTGAATCAATTTCATTAAGATTTGCTTAAATCACATCCTGCTAAATCGATTTAACACCAGCTTGCCATGTTTTCCTTAAATCGGAAAGCACTGAAGCTTGCAATGTTTTCTTAAATCGGATCCTGCTAAATCGATTTAACAACAGCTCGCCATGCATGCAGAAGCTGCATCAATGTAAATAAATCAGTTTTCCAATGTTAGCTCTGAATCGGTATTTTGATTTAAATCGATTTAAAGCCAATAGATAAATAAATTTCTCTGATGTAATCTTTAAATCGATATAAGACTGATGGTTAAATCGGATTTTTGATGTTTGTTTTAAATTGCGATGTAAGGCTAAAAGGACAATGGCTAAATCTTAATTCAAGACATTAGCTAAATCGCGACTTTCGATGTTAGTTTAAATCTATTTAAGACCAATGGTTAAATCGGATTTTCCGATGTAAGCTGTAAATCTAAGACCTAGGCCAACGTAACGGTAACTTAACCTAACCATAACCTAACTATCCTAGCCATGCATATGCTTCGAAGTACTTTCCACCGCCACGGGCCACAATGTTTTATACGAATATCTGATACAGGTCACCACCGCCTGCAGCCGGGTATAGCAGGCATGCTATGCACACTTTGCAATATCTTTTAGTTTCACTTTCCACCACCAGGATGCACACTCTCTCATAAACAAACCTATATACGAATGAAACTCAAATTTTCAACCTATCCATAGATATATTACTCGATGGGGTGGTAACACAAATAAGAATTTAAGAAATTCGCTGAAATTTCTATTCGGAAATAATGGTAACCATCACTCAATTAAGATCCCAATTTCACCTATAAGAACCTCGGACAGGGCTCACTGCTGCATGCTTCACCGTATACTGAAATTTTTGTCATGTGTAGATGCTGTCACTGAAAAGTGCACTTCGCAGCTGGATTTTAAAATTTCAATGTAGATTTTTTTTATTATTATTAAAATGTGCATATGGCATTGTGACAGCAATGAAGCAGCCAGCCAATGAGAGCAGGCGGTAAAAAATATGGGATCCAGCGACTGCACTTCATAGCTTAGGGGTAAAGATAAATTGCACTATTTATGTCTCATCAGCTTTATTTTAAAGAAAAATACACTTTTGCACATTTCTTTCTATAAGATTTAATGTTATTTGCATTAATTGTGATATTTCACAATGTTTTTTTACTTTTTATGCAAAATATACAAATCACATAAGTTAGTAACAGTTGTATTCGTTCTTCGTGTTAATGGCGATTTATATATGCATAGTCGCCCAAGAATGGAATGTGTTTCTTGAACTTTACTTTCTATGAAGTAAATAATTTCCGTTCTTGGGCGATTAAGAGTCCATTCATGAGCGATTCTTATGAAACTTGTAATATATCGCAAAATGCTCATTGTATAAGTATTTAGCGCACTGAGAATTTTTCATTCAGTTCTTTACCTTTTGTTAATCTTTTCTCATCTTAATGAAAACACATGCTCTATTCTTTAGTGACTAAAAATATTCTTAAATAAAATAAAATGAGTTCAATAACAAATCTGAAAGAAAACAAACCGTAGACCTCACTGACAGAATTTTCCATCCAGTTCTACAATTTCTCATTACAATTCTATGTTACATATCATAATTTTGATAAGAAAGGAAAACATTCAGTAAAGCAAATAAATATGTTTTCATTGGGATTTCTTACAAAACTCATAATATATGGGTAAGTCTATGTGGCGAAAAAATATTAACAAAAGGAAAACCCAAATAACCTCATTGATTTTCCCTGAAGTCAAAAGTTGTTGGGTTTTATTTCCCCATTCTTGGGCGATGACAACTTGACAACATAGCATAGCATTAGAGTCCTGCATTGGGTCGGGTTACCCACTTTTACCCAAACCCGACCTGCAGTTCAGGTCGGGTCTATATTTTCCCGTTGCGAATCTGGTTCGGGTTGACTTCAACTTCTTTTGTTGTGGTTTGGGTTGGCTTTCATTGTTTCGGGTTCGGGTTGGCTTTTTGACGTTTACAGTTCGGATTCAGGTTGACTCGATTTTTTTAAAAGAATGTCCAAACTATTTTTTCACATTAAAATTCTATAAAAACCGCAGATCAAAGTTTCACAAAAACAAAATGCGTGCCTGTCAGTTTTGTATAGTCTTAGAATTCGTTTCTGGAAATTAATATAAACAAATAACGAATCCAGTAAAAAACCTATAGATGGCCCGAAAGAATTCTTGTAATGCGAACCCGACCTGCAAAAAGAAAATTAGACTCATTCCGAGCCGAAAAAACAAAATTCAGGATAACCCGATTCGATGTTTGATTCTATACAATGATCCCAACATGCTCAGAGGTTTTACTATATTTGAATGTTAAAGAATATAGATTTGTTCATTCTTCTATGTAAAACATAAAAATTGTATTAGAGATACAATTGTAGATTATTTTTCATAGTGGCATTAAAACATAATTTACTTTTTTTGCATTGCGGGTTCAGGACGGGTTGATGGAAATTATTTTTGCGGGTTCGGATCGGGTTTCCGAAATTTATTTTTGGGGGTTTGGGTCGGGTTGCGGGTTGACTTAAAATGGAATTTGTGGGTTCGGGTCGGGTTGTACCCGAACCGCGCAGGACTCTAATATACATCTTATACCAGACTGCATGTCCGTTCTTGGGAAAAGATGTATATTGTCATGAAACCATTTTAATTTGCAAAAATGAAGTCAATAAAAATCACCATTTTGTGACAAATTGAGTTTCATAAGAATCGCCCAAGAACGGGCATGCAAATCTGGTAATTTCGCTTCATTGAATTGGGCCTAAACTTTGAACTCATATGCTTGGCACTATGAAAACATTCAATAAAGTTCAAGATATAGGTTTTTGGTAGGATTACTTACCAAACTCATAACAAATGGTGTTTTGTATATGAAATAAACTAATTTCAATAACAAATCTTAATTAAAACATACATCTCATACTACATTCACAGGATTTTGCATTCAGTTGTACAATTTATAGCATGTTATGATTTCACCGTTCTTGGGTGTCTAAAAATATAGTCAATATTAACAGGAAGAAAGATAACTACAATAAATAACAGTACTCAAAAATTTCGTTCATTGAATTACGCCTAAACTTTAAACTGATATGCCTGGCACTATGAAAACATTCAATAAAGTGTAACATATGTAGAAAAGATTTTAACAAAAGGAAAAGAACTGAATTTAAAATCCTGAGGGCGTGAAATACTTATATGATGAAATTATATGGTGATATATTATGAGTTTCATAAGAATCGAACATTAACTTCACTTTTAATTGCCCAAGAACAGAAACTATTTACTTCAGAGAAAGTAAAGTTCAAGAAACACATTTCATTCTTTCGCGACTACGCCATTAACACAAAGAATAAATACAATTTAAACTAACTTACGTGAATTGTATACCTTGCAAGATAAGTAAAAAACGCTTCGAAATATCACACTTAATGTAAATAATATTAAATCTTACAGGAAGACAAACGCAAAAGTATATTTACATGCAGCTTACGACACATAAACATTGGGAGTTGCGAGAATGAAGTTTGCTCTTTGCCGCTGCCGCTACGATAGATCCAATATTTAACGCCTGCTCTCATTGGCTGGCTGCTTCATTGCCGCGGATTGGCGGAAAGTTGTAAATAGCCTCTAACGCATAAAGTTTTAATTTAAAACAAAAAATCTAAATTGAAATTTTAAAATTCGGCTGTGAAGTACACTTTCCAAGGTCAAAATTAACACATGACGAAAATTTCAGAGGCCTAGGTGCTATAATTTCGGCGCTTGCCTCGGTCAGGCAGGCAGGCAGGCAGACATCTCTTGTTTTATATACATAGATTGTACTAGCTGACCCGCCCGGCATTGCCCGGGTCCGTGGTGATATTTAAAAATTATCCTTAAATTTATATGATTTCATACCTTTAACTCGATTTTGACTGAAATACGTACCCACTCACTGTGTGGAAAAGGGGGAGAAGCTGTTAATTGTTGAGATTTGCTATGTAAATTTTTGGAAAATTGTATGCGACAGTCATGAACAAATTAAAACTTTAAAACACCCTGTACTGATGAAAAAATGAGTTAAGAGGAGAGGAGCGAGTGCTTAATAATGTACAGGTCAAAAGCTTTAAAACGATATATCACATGAAAAAATCCATTTTCACATCGCCTTGGGGGAATAGCCCCTAATACTCTCGGATCAGAAATAGACTCCACCAATTGAAGGGCCGTGAGGAGTTTCACCTTCGGTCAAGCCTTCAAATGAGGTCGAATCTTGCTGTAACTAATTCGCAGCGGCGTCAGAAAATTGACACCTCGGGAGGTCATTTAAAAAAGAAAGAAATATTTTTGAAAAGAGGTACATATTTTACACACAAAAAAGTTTGAAGGACTCAAAACAGACATTTTTTTTTTTTCATTTTAAAAAGTTAGTGAACTATTTTAATACATTTTATAATTTCTTTCTTTCTTGAACACTTCCCAACAAAGTTGAAAGTGTTTACGCATTCAGTTTGTCTGTCCGTCTGTGCACGCTCCAACTCTGGTAAATATACTCGGATTTTTATGCAATTGATAACGGTTATTTAGGATCACCAAAGCATGTTTTGTGTTGTATATGAAGTATGTAGGATTAATAGTTCATTTACAGGGGCAGTCAAAAATATTCCATTACAATATGGTATATGGGGGGGGAGAGGAAATTGTTTGCAGAGTATTTTAATGACATTGCGCTATTTCAAATGTATTGAAACTTATATAAATCACTGAATTTCACTACGATCACGTTAGAACAATGCATTCATAGCATTTTTTATTCATTTGCAGGGACACACAAAATAAATAGGTTACAGTACTGTCTTTGAGTAATAATTGCTGGAGTGTACGTTTTAAAATTCGGTATGCCCTTTTAAATTTAACTAATTTTTTTCATGTTACTCATATATAAATTCTATACCTCATATACAGGGGCTGCACAAAAGTATTCACGTACCATTCTCCTTATTAGAGGAACTTGCTGAAGGGGAATTTTGAACTGAAGTATATGTATTTCTTAAGTGAACTAAATTTTGGCATGTATCTAGTTAATAGATAAAATCTCTATATCATATACAGGGATGCTGAAAAAAATTCAGATAATTTTCTGATTGTAGATGGAAACAGCTGAAATTGGGTTTTGAAATGTGTTATGTGTTTGAATAAGACGCAATATTTTAATTTTTCAAATGGTGCAGTTTGTTTACATTATTCTGAATGTGTTGGAGTTTTATAATCTATGCTTGACGCATTTTTTCTGTGTTTTTTTTTTTTTTTTTTTTTTGTCTGACTTGTTATGGTCACTACAATCTAAATTCTTTAAAGGAAAGGGGGTGGGGGGACTTCCCTGTAGCCCACCCAAATAGTACCACTCTAACAACATACACTTTTTTTTACTGTCACAGAATGGAAAAGGTCTAGAGTTAAAAACAGTAGCATATTCAATGATGAATTAAACTGTTTATTTACCATGATGAGAAACAGTGGCGTACCCAGGATTTTATTTCGGGGGGGGCTGACTTAAATTTTCATAATGTTCTAAATCTTACGAAACACGTTGCATTGTGTTATAAACAGAAATCATTTTTGTCAATAAGGCCGTAGCCAGAGGAGGGGGGGGGGTGCAAGGGTGACTTTGTTCCGAATTTTCCGAAAATTTGAAAAATTCGGTCATCAGTCCGGAAATTTGGACTTAAAAAATTATCGCGATTTTTGACAAATGGCCGCCGAAAAAAATCAATTTCGTCAATCGTTCGCAAAAAAAAAAAAAAAAAAAAAAATATCAATTTCGTCAATCGTTTGCAAAAAAAAAAAAATCAAATTCGTCAATCGTTCGCAAAAAAAATCTCCAATTTCTTTAAAGGATCAAGGAAAAAACCGGAATTATGTCATACGGCCGCAGATAAAATGCGAAGTTTGCCAAAGGATCGCGAAAAAAAGTCAAATTTCGTCAAATGATAGCGGAGAAAACGTGAATTTCGTCAAATTATTCTAGAGGAAACACTAATTTCGTCAAAATGAGCACAGAAAAAAACCGAATTTCGTCAGAAGGCCGCAGAAAAAACGCGAATTTCATCAAAAGGTCGCGGAAAAAACGCGAATTTCGAAAAAAAGATCGCTAAAAACACGTATTCCGTCAAAGGGCTGCGAAAAAGAAGCTAATTTCGTAAAGGATCGCAAAAAACGCGAATTTCGTCAAAGGGACACGGGAAAACGTGAATTTCGTCAAAAGGCCACAGAAATACGCAAATTTCATCAAAAAAAAACGAGGAAAAGCGCGAATTTCGACAAAAAGCCGCGAAAAAACGCAAATTTCGAGGAAGGATTGCGCAAAAACGCGAATTTTGTCAAATGACCACAGAAAAAACGCGAATTTCGTCAAAGGACCACAGAAAACTGCAAATTTCGACAAAGCATCGCTAAAAAAACACGCATTCCGTCAAAGGGAAGCTGAAAAAACACGAATTTCGTCAAAGGGACACAGAAAAACGTGAATTTCGTCAAAAGTCCTCAGAAAAACGCAAATTTCATGAAAAAAGACGGAAAAAAAACGCAAATTTCGTCAGAGAGCCGCGGAAAAAACGCAAATTTCGACGAAGGATTGCATTAAAAAACACGAATTTCGGCAAATGACCACAGAAAAAAACGCGAATTTCGACGAAGGATTGCGTAAAAAAACGTGAATTTCGGCAAATGACCTCAGAAAAAACGTAAATTTCCTCAAAGGACCGCAGAAAAAACGCAAATTTCCTCAAAGGGCTGCAGAAAAAACGCAAATTTTGGCAAAGGATTGCTAAAAAAAGTATGCATTCCGTCAAAGGGAAGCGGAAAAAGGGCAAATTTCGTTAAAGGATCGCAAAAAAAAAAGCATGGTCACAAAGAAGGGCCACAGAGAAACGTGACTTTCGGCAAAAGACTGCGGAAAGAAGCGAATTTCGTCAAACAGCAGCAAAAAAACAAAAAAACACGACCATTTCCATAAAAAAACGCGAATTTCGTCAATGAGCCGCGAAATTTATCAAAAAGACGAGAAAAAAGCGAATTTCGTCAAAAAAGCCGCGAAAAACACGCAAATTTCGACGAAGGGTTTCGTAAAAAACGCGAATTTCGGCAAAAGTTCACGAAAAAAACTCGAATTTCATCAAAAACTCGCGGAAAAAACGCAAATTTTGACAAAGGATCACGAAAAAAAAAACGCGAATTTCGTCAAAGGGTCGCGGAAAAAATCTAATTTTGTCAAAAGTTCGGGGAAAATGCAAATTTCGTCAAAGCGTCGTGATAAAAACCTGTATTTCATCAAAGGATCGCGTTAAAAACACATACAAATATCTGTGTTTATTATTATATGTATAGTTTTTAAACTGAAATAATATACTGAACTTTTTAGAAATCTGGTTAACCCGAACCTACTCAGCCTGAAATTGACCTGAATATAAACAGAGTTAACCCAAACTACAACAAAAATAATTAGCAGCAGGAAGGGATTACCTCTCCTTTCCCCCTCTGCTGTAACCTTTCAGAAAATTTGCTGAGAATTTCAGATTTTTTTTTTTTAATCAGACTCAAATCTGGGGGGAAGGGGGGAGGGCACGGGTCCGATCCTGAGACCGTCCCATGTCGAAATCTGTTGAAAATTGTTACTGTTTTTTTTTTATATATATACTTTCATTTAAAAGAAAGTCATTATAACATAAAATCTATAAAATTGTTCTTCCAATCCCCGAAACTAAATTCTGGCTACGGTTCTTGTTTAACAATAAATTAATATTGTAACAAACACAAAATATTTTTTGTATACACAAAATATTTTCATACACATATATAAAATAAAGACTTTGTTTATTATTTGTGCATTGCACAAGTAATAAGAAGGACTTTAAACCGTTCCAGATGAAAAATACTGGCTGCAAAGTTGAGACAGAATAGGAAGATGAGTGGGGGGAGGGGACATTACCGAACTCCAAAGATGTCTTTGCAGTCAAACAAGAAGTCACTGTGTATCTTACAGATACGAGGAAGTAATCGAGTGTTAAAAACAAAAGTTAATGAATATCATTCACAGTCAGCTCTTCCGCACATATATAGTGTGCCTGACTTCCGACTTACCAAAATTCTGAAGGGATTAGCTAAGGTGTCATTATGCACCAATATGGGACTAACAAGAAAGACAAGTGCGATGCATGACAAATATATATATAATTGAATTGATCTAAAAAGTAAGAAGTAAACTTTTTTTACCATTTAATCTGACCGTTTTGGCAGGTAAAAGAGGTTTAGTCCCTTCAACCTTCCGCACCCCATATTTCGGTGTGGCATGGAGATGCGACTGAAAAATGAAAGTTAATAAGCTACTTTTACAGTCAACTCTTCCGCACCGGATTTCAGATTTAGACGAAATCGACTTGAGATTAGCTGTGGTGTTACTGTGCATTAACATACCCCCGCATTAACAATCTTGGCGCCCGCCGACTATGGAAAAAATTAAAAAAATCCTTAAATTAAACTACTTTTAGATTTGTCGAATTTATTTGTAGGTCTCTTGAACTCAGTATATATGTTTTCATTTATCGAGTAAAACAGTGATTTCAGTCATTTGAAAATGGATTTTGTGGTCTCAAGTAAATTTGGTCGCAGGACTGAGGAGGATATTGGATTAACAGGAAAAACAAATTCGTGGCATGCCAGAAAATAAAACAAATTTATCTGAAAAAGAAGGAATATCAGCCCTTTTTTCATTTCACTGCGATCTCTTCAGAGGTGGAATGGAGCTGTAACGTCATAACCCCCGTCCCCATCGAATCCTTTGGTGTATGCTGGGGCATCACTGTGCACTAATATATGGGGCTAACCAGAATAGCTGCGTCGCAGAAAAAAATTAAAAATTAATCTCAAAAGAAAGAAAAAAAAACTGGAAATTTTTTTTCATTTCACATTTGATTATTTCGGAAGAGTAAGTAACCCCATCAGCCCCTTCCCCTCATTGGGTATACTGTGGTGTAGCTGTGCGTTGATATGAGACTAGCCAGAACGTGTAGTTCGTTGTATTGCAGAAAACAAGTGCATTACAAATTCATCTCGAACAAAAAGAAAAATATCAGCCTTTATTCATTTCATTTTCGACTATTTTGAGAAGGGGCTGTAACCCATCACCCCCTTTCTACTTCTTTCGGTATAATGTGGTGTCACTGTGCACTAATATGGAACTAAAGAGAAGAGAGTGTCTAGTCTGTTGAATAATAGGAGAAAAAAAATACAAATTTATCTCAAACAGAAAGAAAAAAAAGCAATATTTTTTTATTTCATTTTCGACTATTTCGGGAGGAGGGGGCTGTAATTCCATCAGCCCCCTCCCCATCTTTGGGAATGCTGTGATGTCAATGTGGACTAATATGGTGTTAACGAGAATGGCTATTTCGCTGTATGGCAGAAGAAAAATTACAAATTTATCTCAAACAAGAAGAAAAAAAACAGCCTTTTTTTTCCATTTCATTTTCAACTATTTAGGAAAGGGACACCCCATTAACCCCTTTCACCTCTTTGGGTATAATGTGGTATCACTGTGCACTAGTATGGAACTAAAGAGAAGAGAGCACCTAGTCTGTTGAATGATAGAGGAAAAATACACATTTATCTCAAACAAAAAGGAAAATATCAGAACTTTTTCATTTCATGTTCGAATTTTTGGGAGAGGGCTGTAACTCCATTAACCCCCTTCTATCTTTTCGGGTATAATGTGATGTCACTGTACACTAATATGGAACTACAGCGAAGGGAGCGGCTAGTCTGTTAAATGATAGGGGAGAAAATGCAAATTTATCTCAAATAGACAGAAAAAAATCAGCTCTACTTTTTCATTTCATTTTCGACTATTTCCAGAGGAGGAAGTTGTAATTCCATCAGCCCCCTCCCCATCTTAGGGTATGCTGTGATGTCAATGTGGACTAATATGGTGTTAACGAGAATGGCTATTTTACTGTATGACAGAAGAAAAAAATACAGATTTATCTTTAAAAAGTAAAGAAAAAATACTTTTTTATTTAATTTTTCGTGATTTCTGGTTGGGGGAGGGGGCTGTAACCCCATCAACCCCCTTTCTCTTCTTTGGTGTCAATATGGACTAATATGGAACTAAAGCGAAGGAAGCGCATAGTCTGTTGAACGATAGGGGAAAAATGCAAATTTATCTTGAACAGAGAGAAAAAATTCAGCACTATTTTTTCATTTCATTTTCGACCATTTCGAGAGGAGGGGGCTGAAATTCCATCAGCCCCCTAACTAATATAAACTGGACTAATATGGTGTTAACGAGAATGGCTATTTTGCTGTATGGCAGAAGAAAAAATTACAGATTTATCTTTAAAAAGTAAGAAAAAAAACACTTTTTCATTTAATTTTTTGACTATTTCGGGAGGAGTAGGGGGGGGGGTGCTATAACCCCGTCAGCCCCCCTTTCTCTTCTTTGTTGTCAATGTGGACTAATATGGGACTAATGAGAATGGTTTGTCCGCTGTATAATGGAAAAAAATTACAAAAATTTCCATAAAAGAAAGACGAAAAATCAGCACCTTTCTATATCACTTTCGAAAATTTCGGGGGGGGGCTGTAGCCCCATCAGCCCCCCCCTTGGGTACGCCACTGATGAGAAAAGTAGTAAAGAAAAAGAAAAGTGCCCAGTTAAAATAATGTCATTGACCTCACAGGCTAAACCCATTGATCTAAATTAAGAGGGGTAACCCCCCACCCCCACCCCCCATAACCAATGAACCTAGAAAAAAATTTGAAGAAAATCGAATAATTCTGCAAGTAAAATCCATTTATATAAATTAATTTGGTGGATTAGCCCCCCCCCCTCCCTTTATACTTAACCAATGAAACCCAAAAAGTAATCAGGGGAGCACTTTATCAGAATGAACCTAGAAAAAAGATTTGAAGCAAAGCGGATAATTCTGCATCACAAACGCATTTATTTAAATTAATGGGGGAGGGTTAACCCCTTCCCCCCACCCTTTATACTTAACCAATGAACCTCCAAATCCCGGTAGCAGAAAGTGCGTGACGCGCGACGTGCGTCGCAGATTTATTTTGGACCTTGCAGATAAATTTGCCAACTTGAAAAAAAAAAAAAAATTCCTAAAAAAAAAAAATGAAAATTCTGACAAAAAATATCGCGAATTCGACAAATGGGCTCCGAAAAATATCAATTTTGACAATCGTTCGTATAAAGAATCGATAATTTATAGCCAAAGGGTCGTTATAAAAACGCGAATTTCGTCAAAAGAGCCCGGAAAAAAAAAACAATTTCGTCCCAGGGTTGTGGAAAAAATGCAAATTTCTGTCACAGGATCGCAGAAAAAACACGAATTTTGTCAAAGGATCGCAGGAAAGAATGCGAATTTAGTAAAAGGATCGCGGAAAGAACGCTACTTTAGTCAACCGATTGTGGGGAAAAACGCAAATTTAGTCAAACGATCGCGAAAAAACGCAAATTTATGTCAAAGGATTGCAGAAAGAACGCGGAATTTCGTCAAAAGATCTCGAAAAACGTAAATTTCTGCTAAAAGATCGCTGTACAAACAAATTTTATCCAAAAATCTCGAAAAAAAAAAAAAACGTGAATTTCGTTCCAGGGGCGCGAGAAAAACGTAAATTTCTGTCACAAAATCGCGGAAGAAACTTTAATTTCATTAAAGGATCAAGGAAATAACACGAATTTAGTCAGACAATCGCGGAAAAAATGCAAATTTCTGTAAAACGATCGCGAAAAAACGCAAATTTCTGTAAAATATCACTAAAAAACGCAAATTTCTGTCAAAGAATCACAAATAACGCAGATTACTATCAAAGGATCACGAAAATAAGAAAATTTGTCTAAAGATCGGAATTAAATTTGCGGAATTTTGTCAAAAGATCGCGGAAAACGCAAATTTCTGACAAAGGATCGCTGTAAAAACGCGAATTTCGTCAAGAGATCTCGGAAAAAACGTGAATTTCGTCTCATGGGCGCCGAAAAAACGCAAATTTTTGTCACAGAATCGCGGAAAAAACACGAAGTTCGTGAAAGAATCGAGGACGAAACGCAAATTTCGTAAAGGATTGCGAAAAAAAAGGAATATTTTTGTCAAAGGATCGCGAAAAAACGGCAAATTTCGTCAGAAGATCGCGAAAAATGAGAAATTTCCTCATAAGATCTCGAAGAAACAGCAGATTTCGTCAAAAGATCGCGAAAAACGGCAAATTTCGTCAAAATATCGCGAAAAAACGGCAAATTTCGTCAAAAGATTGCGAAAAAATGGCAAATTTCGTTAAAAGATTGCGAAAAACGGCATATTTCGTCAAAAGATCGCGAAAAAACGCAAATTTCATAAAACACACAATTAGTGTGCAAAAAGAAAACACATAATTAGTGCCGGTAGTGGATTTTCGCTCCCTGTCCCTCCCCCCTCCCCTGTTGTAACCTTTCGGAAAATTTGCTGTGAATTTCAGAATTTTTTTTACTCAGAATCACCCCTGGTATTAATGAGTAAGAACGCTGTTTATTTTAACACTCATATGTTTGTACATTAGAAAATGTAACACGCTACTCCCGCAGACAATTTTATTTCCACTAAATTGCTGTCGCAGACACAACCATAACTTTCTGCTACTGGGCTCCAAATCTAATCAGGGAAGCGGCTTATGAAAAAAAAAAAGGTATACAAAATTTGAAGCAAATCGGGTAATTTTGCATGATAAACCTATTGATCTAAATTAAGGGGGTTAACCACCCCTCCCCTTGTTCCTCCCTTTATACTTAACCAATGAGCCCCCAAAACTAATCAGGGAAGTACTTTATCAGAATGAACCAAGAAATAAATTAGAAGAAAATTGAAAAATTCTGCATGTAAAATCCATTTATCTAAATTAATTTGGTAAATAAGCCCCCTCCCCCCTCTCTTTATACTTAACCAATGAAACCCAAAAAGTAATCAGGAAAGTGCCTTATCAGAATGAACCAAGAAAAAAGATTTGAAGCAAATGAGATAATTCTGCATCAAAAACATATCGGTGGTGGCAGCATATAAATAATAAGGATTTTCTTCGAAGTTGTGTGGACTAAGAGGAAACTCTGACAAATTGGTGGCAGCAGTGGGATAGAATCGTCTTGGACCAGTGACCAATGAGCCGTGTTGCAGTGTGTTAGTGCCGGAGCACCCAGTGAAATTCTTGCGTGGAAATGCCGGATTGTCGAGCGGAATTTTAGAGAGATAAAAACCAAGCGTCAAGCAGAAATACAGAGTGTGTGTGCCCTATCATCGTTACAGCAAACCGAACTAAAGTGTTGTGTCCTATCATCGTTACAGCAAACTGAACTAAAGTGTTTGTGCCCTATCATTGCTACAGTGAATCAAATTACGGTGTAATACAGCCTGATTGTTGAATAACATCAAAGTGACTTTAAAGTGTGAAATATTGAATTCATCGTGAAACTACGTGTGAGCAGCGGAGTACCCCAGCAGATAAAGTATAAGGTAAGGTGTTTTGATCATTTCTGTCTGCTGACATTCTCGAACCAAATGTACTTGTTGTGGTATAATTAATAGTAATTTAAGATAATTTATGTGCAATAAAGTAATTGTGTCCAGATAGGTAGGAAATATTAAGAGCCATAGTTACTATTGTTTTAAGAGAAGGTCATAATAGCTTGTGCTAATATTGATTTTCTATTTTTTTACTAATAATGGTAGTGAACAAAATTAATGCATTGTGTTAATAATAGTTGGAAGGAATAATTGAATTTACTTAAATTTAAATTATTATAAAAGTAATATTTAAATGAAGCAATACTGCTTTAAGTTTGAAGAGTTGATAACAAACGAGTAATGAACATTTGCTTGTTAATTGGATAGAAGTAAATTTCGAAAAAAAAAAAAAGGCTCGCAGTGGAAAAAAAAAAAAATAGAAGGTTTTGATCTTATCTGTTTTAAGTGTGAAGACCAGTATTGAATTTGGAAGTATTTTATTGAGGATAATTGTAGAAATTTAGAGGTGTATGTTATACAATTTTTCTTTATGTGGATGTTTCTATTGACATCAATACTTCTTTTTCAATTTGCAACGTATCAGTATTATTATGTAAATTGTATGTTATTATCTAATGTATAAATTGGAATCTGTATTGCATAGTAATCAAATCGAAATTATTGTTTTACCTTTTGTTTTATTGGAAGTAAATTGTGTGATATTAATGGTTGAGGAAAATTAAGATTATACAGTAGGTGCTGAAATGCATTAATATGTTGTAATATTGCATCATGTTATATGTTTATGCAATTTTATCATAATGTATCCAACAAATCTTTTGTTGAAAATTTTTGAAACCTTTTGTGGGTAAGCTTATTATAAACTGCATTATATATAAAATTTTAAATAAAAAAAATATTTGACATAATTTATGAATTATTGCATCATGTTGTATGCTGATGCAATTTTGGGAAAAGATTGCTGCTGTATTGTCATCTGTTTTCTAATTGGTTGTAATTAAAGTATGATGAAATATTACATCATAATGTACAAAAAAATTTGAATATCCCTTTTAAACATCATTTCTGTTGATGTTTTCAATGTAGTATGCACTGGCATAGAATAGTTATTTTGTGCTTAAGATTCTACAGTGGACATGGAGTGTTTTGTATGCAAGAAACTTGGTGTTTCATTGAGTACTGATCTGATTCCTATTCTTCAATTGTCTTCACGTGATTTGCAGTTATTAAAAAAAAGATTGCATTATGTAATCCCAGATGAAAAATGCTTTGTCCATGGAAATAGTATATGCAAGGTTCACAAGGATAAATATCTAAAATGGTATATTTTAAGACAGAGACAGTGTTGTGATCCATTTAATAAACATCCAAATAGCATCAGAGCAAAATCACTAAAAACAATATCATTAGATATGTCTAAAACAAATCCAGATATCCTCATTCCAGGAAAAAAATTGTGTGTTTCCTGTTATTCATCAGTAAATATGAAAAAAATGTCTATTGTTGACAGGATAACCACCTCAGGAACAGAAAGCCCCTCTGATTCAGATTTTAATGAACCCACAGTAGTAATAGAACAATTAAACAAAAGTTGTGAATTGTTAGAGTTATTGCCAATAAAGGTAAGTAGGCGTACTTCAAAGAGAAAACTTAATTACATGCAAAAGAAAGTTTCAAAAATATCTAAGTGTGTTGCAACTAAAGCAGCTACAGTATTAGGTGTTGAAACCATAAATAAGCCTCAAAATAATAAAGACACAACTTGTCCTGACTGCACATCTATGATGGATAAATTATTGGAGAAGTTTACAAATGCATGTTTTAAAGAAAAAGTTCAAATTCTAACACTAGTTCCAGATTCATGGACAATACAGCAAACAATGACTTATTTTAATACTACACAGTATCTTGTAAAAAAGGCAAGGAAGTTTAAAACAACAGAAGGGATGTTATCGATGCCTAGTGGAAGAAAAAGTGTTAAACTGAGTCCAGACGTTATAGAAAAAGTTATTAATTTTTATTATGATGATAATAACAGCCGCATGTGTCCTGGAAAAAAAGATTTCATATCTGTTCCAACTGAAAACGGCAGAATATTAAAACAAAAGAGATTGATTTTGCACAATTTAAAAGACTTATATATTGCATTTAAAGAACAACACGACTTAAAAATTGGATTGTCTAAGTTTTGCTCACTACGTCCAAGAGAATGTGTTACTGCTGGAAGCAAAGGTATTCATTCTGTCTGTGTGTGTGTGTATACCATCAAAATATTAAACTTATGCTTCATGCTATTCATATCAATGACTACATATCACTGCTAAAAAAACTTGTTTGTTGCATTGAATCTGAAGAATGCATGTTGCACAGGTGTGATAAATGTCCATCTCCTGAAATTTTAAAGAAAGATTTAATGGGTTTAGATGAATTGGAAATGAGTAATGATATTATTTATAAACAGTGGGTAAAGACTGATGGAGCAGAATTAAAAAAAGTTATTATGCTTGTTGATGAATTTGTTGATGATTTAATTACAAAACTCCTTGCTTTATGTTCACACCACTTTTTTGCAAAATCACAAAGTTTATATTTCAAGAAAACAAAGGATGAATTGAATACAGAAACTGCTATTATTTCAGCTGATTTTTCTGAAAACTATACTTGCATTGTGCAAGATGCTATTCAAAATATCCATTGGCAAAAAGAACAGGTTACAGTTCACCCCTTTCTTGCTTATATAAGGGACAGTATCACTGATACTGTGAAATCTATTCCTATGTGTGCAATAAGTGAGCATTTAGTTCATGACACTACTACATTTTGGGCTTTTCAAAAAGTAATTGTCAATTATTTAATTTCACAAATTCCACAGATTAAATACATAAAATATTTTAGTGATGGATCATCAGCCTAATACAAAAATTATAAAAATTTTATTAATCTCTGCCATCATGAAGAAGACCATGGTGTAAAAGCTGAATGGCATTTTTTTGCCTCTTGCCACAGAAAAGGAGCTTGTGATGGAATAGGCGGCACCTTAAAACGCATGGCCACCAAAGCAAGTCTTCAGCATCCATTCAAAGATGGTATCTTAAATGCATTTGATCTGTATACATTTGCAAAAGAATATGTTAAAGGAATGGAAAGTTTTTTTATAACAAAATCTGAAATTGAAATTGCCAATAATCAGTTAGCAGATAGGTATGCAAAGGCAGATACAATCATAGGAACAAGGGTTAATCACAGGTTTGTGCCAATAAATAAAGGCCAAATACTGGTTTCCAGGGTATCAGGCTCCTCAACAAATTTTATTGCTACTGTGAGATTTAGTGAAACCGACAAACCACAAACATTTAAAAGTGAACAATATGTTGCATGTGTATATGGTGTTAATTGGTGGATTGGTAAGATTTTAGATTACTGCAAGGAGTTCAATGACTATAAAATTATGTTCATGCATCCTCATGGTCCTAGTTCATCATATTCATGGCCAAAATCTTCAGATGTTTGAAATGAAAATTTACTGTTATTTTAATATGTATGTGTTTTTAGTATAATTAACTGCTGATTGGTATTTCTAAATTGAATTATTTATATATTGATGCTCATACATTAATTCATATGCCAGAAAAAAATATTTTTAACCATTATTTGTTAAACCAAAGACACTTACGTGTTTTAAGATAGTCACTGTTAGGTAAATGACATCCTATGTGTAAAACGCTATTTTTCTTTAATGAAAAATTTTACCTCTCCAATTTTTTTTCTGTTTAAAGTATACATATGGAGCAATGTTTTTAGCAAGTTTGAAAAAAATATATGATGGGCCATTTTTTTTATGGCCCATTACAGTAAGCCAATTTTTGAGGGTGATATTTTCTGTTTAAATGTAATAAACAGTATTAAAATAAAAATTTACCATTGTTTTAATATCATATATGCATTCTTTATATAAATAACTTTAAATTGGTACCAGAAATATAAAATTTGAATCATTAGTTGTCAAGTTATGGACATTTATAGACATTGGGATAGCATCCAAGATGGCCACCATTTGGTAAAAATGACCATTTTTTAAAAGGGTATATCTCAGTGAATATTGCGCAAATTAGTTTTAAATTTCAGATTTGAGGGTTTCACTACTATGTCTGTCTACAAAAAAAAATTTTTAAAAATCCGTGACTATGCTGCAACACCCATTGGTTGAATTCGTGTGGAATGACCCAGATGTCTGTGGAAGATGGGAAGACAAAAGAATTCCACAAACGAAGAAAAGGGCTTGAATGGGAGCCAGGTAGAAAACTCTGGAGGGTTTAGGTTGAGAAGGAGCAAGGGGTTCCTGAAAGGCAGTCTCTTCTGCTGAGAGAGTTGGAGCTGAGCGCGCAAGGTGGAGGGTAGTTCCTTGGATCGCTCTGAGAGAGTGCGTAGGGTTGAGAGAGGCTCGGATAGCTTAGGCCTAGAGCCCATGTGCTGGGAGATCGAAATTGATCTCCGGAAAGCTAATTTAACGTGTGTAGAGTGAGAGTGATTTAACGTAGTTTAACAGTACACAGCCAGTATTTACTGTATTCAATTTAATGTTGAACCGGATCATCTATATCCGAGTTTGTAAGTGTAAATAGTGTTTGTTGTTGTGTAAATAAACGGTTAATTTAGTTAATTGAAAGCATTGGTTTTCATTTAATCAATCCTCTCAGTGCGTGACCGATATCACGTAATCATATCGGTGGTGGCAGCATATAAATAATAAGGATTTTCTTCGAAGTTGTCCGGACTAAGAGGAAACTCCAACAGTACCTTTAAGAGGAAAGTTTCATTGAATAATTCAAGAAAAATGTATCAGATTATTATGCATATTTAATTATACATTATTATTTACTTGGCCTTTACTGTTAATAATTTAATCTTTTAAAAATTATCTTACTTTTTATTTTATTACTTTACTTAATTATTTTAATATTTTACTATATTGCAAGCATTCATTATAATTTAGATTGCATTATTACAGTCAAATTACTGTTTAAAAAATGTAAACAAAGCAAGGACCAGAAATCCGCAAAATTCTAAAATCCACACAACCTCTTGTCCCAAGGTGTGTGGATTTGAGAGAGCCTATTGTATTGATGCTTTTGTGTAGCTATCCTTTACATATAAAAGAACCAAGTAATACATTAGTACATACATAGTAAGTACATACCAAGTAATACATACATAGTAAATTGCTTTGTGACAGGTTAGATTTTACGAGGACAGTATGATAAGTACCTGGCCTCGGCTGGAGATGGTGCTACTAGAATTTAAAAAAGAATTTATTTCGCAAAAGTGATCTTTCACATCAAATCTGGCCATTTGCCAAGTCACTAAGTTGTTTAGTTTGCGAGTGGAAGCCATTTGAATAAAACAACTTTGGTAATATTTCAAAAATGAAAAAAACTGAATATTGAGCAGTGATAAAAAGCCTGTTTTTGAAAAAGAAAACCATTGATGAGATTAAAGCAGAACTCAGAAAAGTTTATGAGGACTCCGCACCTTCGTTACCAATCATAAAATATTGGACAGCTGAATTCAAATGCGTCATAAAAGCATTTTTGATGAAGAACGTCCAGGTCACCCAACTTAGGTTACGACATCAGAAACAATTGAAAATATCCATGATATTGTGATAAACGATCAGAGAGTGAAAGTGCACGAGATTGCTGAGACTGTGGGCATCTCAACTGAATGTGTGTAAAAATTTTTAACAGATTTGGATATGAAAAAGCTTTCTGAAAAATGGGTGCCGCAATTGCTCACTATTGACATTAACACACACTCGTATGCCAATTTCAAAATAATTTTTGCCGAAGTTAAAGTGAAATCCAAATGATTTTTAGCATTGATTCATAACTGTTAACGAAACATGGATTTATCACTGTACACCAGAAACTAAAGAACAGTCCAAACAGTGGGTTTTTTGTGGCCAACTTGTGCCAAAAAAGGCTAAAGTGACTTTATCTGCAAACAAAGTCATGGCTACAGTAATCTGGGATTCATGCGGCATACTTCTGGTCAATTACCTTAAAAAAGGTAAAACGATTAATGGAGAATATTATTTTAACTTATTGGATAGCTTCAACCATGTTGTGAAAGACAAACATTTGCATTTGGAGAAGAAAAAAATTCTCTTTCATCAAGACAATGCAAGCGTGCACACCTGTGTCATCGCCATAGCAAAATTCTATGAATTAGGATACGAACTGCTTTCGCATGTACCATATTCGCCAGATTTAGCACCTGTGAATATTTTCTACATCCAAATATGAAAAAACGGCTTGGTGGAAAAAAAAATTTGGCGCTATAGATGAGGTTATTGCAGAAAAAACGCCTTTTTTGAAGGGTTGGAGAAATCTTATTTTTTAGAGGGAATAGAAAGAATAGAAAAACATTGGGCTAAGTGAATCTAACTAAAAGGAGATTATGTTGAAAAATAAAGTACATTTTTGACATAAAAATGTATTTTTCTTGTCAAGGCCAGGTACTTATCATACAACCCTCATATTTTCAAATGATTAAATTTGTGACTGAAAGGATTAATTTAGTAGTGGAAAAGTTTTGTAAAATGGTCTTTTTTAAGACAACAAATTTTAAGAAAGACAGGACCCACAAAATATTTTAAACAGATCCCTGATGACAAACATAAAATTCAATCATAGGATGGGAAAATTTTATCTATTGATAGCTCGATAAAAATCTATTTATTGACACTGTTGCTTTTATTACTTCTTTTTTCAATGTAAGATTACTTCAGGGTAATGCTATTCTTTAAGACATATTTATATCTAATAATGGGCAAAATTAGTACTAGCCACAGGCAGTGGTGCTAACTTATATGGGCCCATGGGGCACGAGCCCACCCAATAACCTCATCTCTCCGACCACCCAATTTCAATTGTTTTAATTCCTATTTTTTAATTTATTTAATTGCGGAAATGAAATTTGGTTTTATTAAAGTTCTCAAAATAATTTTGTTTGAAAAATAGTAAGGACGTCCATTAGATTTATAGGAGCACTGAAAACCCCTTCAACGGTTGCTTAGTTAAATTTCGAATAAAAACAAATTTCCTGCTCATTTTGCCATCTGTTTTGATGTCTTGAATGGATAAAGGCACTTAGGTGACTAAAATGCATGCTTTTCTTGACATTTAGTTTTTTTTCACTTTCAATAGTTGGTGATTGTAATGTTATTTAAAATAAATATTAATGTATTTAAAAGGAATAACTTATAAGAATTTAATTTAATAAAATTATAATAATTTAAAAATTTGCTTAGAAAAAACATAATTAAATTTCGAATGAATCATCTTTAGTCATTCGTTTCTCCCCTCTCTCTGTCTCCACACACATACACACTAAGGGGAGGGGGGGGGGGGGATTATATGTGTTATTTTACTCAAAATTTTTTTAGCCCACCCAATATTTTTGAAAAGTTGGCGCTACTGGCGGGAGAAAAATTTGGCTATTAAAAAATTGTCTATCAGCAGTTTCCTTATGGCCACTTTCTTACTTGAAGGGTTTTTTTTTTTTCATTACATCAAGGATTTCACTTTTACTGGTTGCAATATGTTTATATTAAAATGGTTATTTGGACTGTTTTATTGTAGTTCAAAACTAATAGAAAATTGAGCAAAAGTTTACTGTTAAGCACAAAAGTGGCCACTTATAAAACTGCTACTACTGTCCACTAAAGAAATTTCGCAGTTTCCCCCCTTAATATCTGATTAAACAGCTGACTATTTGGTCATGTTATCATAATTTCAATTGTACTTTCCCAGTATAAGGGTTTTGACATCTTTTTCAAAAGCTTAGTGCAACTCGGGCTTTAGAAAATGAGATTTCTTGTGAAATAAAAAAAACGAGGACTTTTAGGCTTATATATATATATATATATATATAAACACTTTATTTTGATATATTCTCTGTTTTTATATGCAATTTATTTCTGTATTTAAAAATAGGTAAGACTTGGTATTTATTAAATTTATATTAAATAAATTATATCAGGTTGTAACGAAAGTTTCACGCCACAGTTAATACGGTCTGTGCAAACAGTTCGCGTTGACATGTTTGCTCATATTTTGTCAAACAATTTTTTGGCATTTGAAAGAAAGAGACTTGCTTTATAACACTGTGTTGTGAAATTTGTAAAAAAATATCGTTATCATTAAGTACAAGGTGTCTGAAATGGCACTATCACACTACCAGATTAGAACCATCATTTACTTCTAGTTCTGTTGCAAAAAGTCAGCTACAGAATGTCACCGAATAAAGTGCACAGCTTTAGGTACTAGTGTTGTATCATATGACACTGTGAAGGTTTGGCAGAATGGTGATTATATATAAAATTACAGTTACAGTTAATTATATATATTATATTTAGTATTATGTAATGGTGATTTGGCAGAAAACTTTCATTACAACCTAATATAAATATTATAAAAAATTTCTTGTGTATATGGAAAAGTGAATAGATTGAAAGAAAATATGCATAAAATTTTTTTCTTCACTTGCTAAGCTCATTTCCATTTTTATAAAATTTTCTATTTTGCCAAGGTCTTTGTACTGAAAAGTACAATTTTTTCTCTCTGTTAGTACTCTTTTGTAAAAATAACATACCATGTTTTATTTTATATATACAGAGTTCATTCTAGGCATTTTTCGTGGTGCGGGCTGCCCTGCCTGCCCTTCTTTACAAAATTTGACGACCCGATGCTCCCACTGTCCAAAATCCCCGCCCCATGAGCCCTATCACTCGGAAAATCGACCGAGGGAAAGATAGCGCCCCTTAAGTTAATTTCATCGCTTATTTCAAGCAAACTCTAAACTATTTCTAAACATTATATAATGTCCTAGCCCCATTTTGCTCCTAATCTGTTCCTTTTCACCCCCCATTCCCCCAAACATCCTCATACAGACACCAATTATTTTCAGTAAAATTCCAGCACCGACGCAGTCATAAATTTCTCTCTGTCTCTATACCCCATTTCTCGGCTACCGTGAAAATTCAGCCGAAATAAAAAAGAAAAAAAAAAACAGAAAGGTCCTTTGACGAAATTGGCGTTTTTCGCGATTCTCTGACGAAATTGGTTTTTTTTTTGGCGAACATGTCTCAAAATTTGCGATATAGTTTGTCCAAATTTTTGGATTTATGGCTGATTTTTTTTGTTTTAATTTTCAGAAAAGAATCAACCCCTGCACTGCAAAGTGTCATGAATGGGATAAAGGGCTAGTAGCAAAAACCTTTTAGGGGGGGTGGAGTCGGGGGGGGACGAGTTATTAGTTGATTATTTATCATTACATTAATGTGCCCTTTTTTTCTCTAAAGTGCCCTTTTATGGCAACGTGCACCCTGCGTGCCCTTGATCCTAGAATGAACTCTGATATATAAATATATTTTTTTTTACACAGTGTAATATCAGAGAATTTCAGCATAAAATATTTGTCAACACATTACAGTATGAATTAAAGAATGATTCAATATGGCATTAACCAATTAGCCTTTCACTTGCATGGTGTTACTTACACTATTGAAAATCTGCAACTTTTGCTGCATAGTCACTCCACTACTGCTTTTATAGAATATCTCTATTACAGTAGACTTCCTTAAATCCGCGACTCTAAAATCCGCATATTTTTCCAGATGTAAACAATGAAATTTACAGTTAAATTGCAGGAACAAAATTCAAGATGACACCAAAATCAGCGACTACTGCAATTTTTTTCTTTACTAAATTTTTTGTTAATCATTCTCTTTTGGTTATTACAGCTGATTTATTACTAAATAAATTTATATTACTTTTGATTATGATATAATTTGGCTTATCTATATGCTGACGCATCGATCTTATGATCGCTTTACCACTAGATGGCAGCATAGGACTTTTGGAATCGAATTGAATCGATTTCATCAGTAATAATTTAATATTTTTCTAAATTTTTATTTTACATAATTATTTTAATAATTACTTACGTTTAAACTAATAAATTATTTTAATATTTTACTTATTTTAATGTTTCACTTTTTTGTAAGCATTCATTATAATTTCCCTTGCTTAACTACCAATCAAATTACAGTATCAAAAATGTAAACAAATCAATGACCTAAAATCCGCACAACCTCTGGTCCAAAGCTGTGCAGATTTCAGGGAGTCTACTGTATGACCAATGAGAATACTCCATAATATCGTCAAGTACTAATCATTTTCTATAAAAGCGGTGCAGTGACTATGCAGCAAAAGCTACAGATTTTTAACAGGGTACAGATCTTAAATTTGTTTGTTGATAATAATCACCTCTAAAATCAACACAATTTGGGACTGAAAATTTGGTAAAAGGGTCATTATATTGTTTAAATGTTTTATTTCTTAATCTTACTGCAATCAATATTTATACACAATTAATATAGCAGTAATAGCTTAATATTTCTTACATAAGTTTAAAACAATGTTGTATGCATATTCATAAATATTCTTTTTCCCTGCTGTAGTCTGCGAGTAATTATTATAGCTAGTTACGATATAAATTTCAACTAAAATGAAGTATGTATAAAGTACAAAAATAAATTTAATAAATATCTCAAACTGAGTTACATAAAATTTTCTACATCTAAAACTGGAATGTTATCCAATTATTAGAAACCTGTATTTATATATGAAAATATGTGGATGAACTAAATTTTACATAATGTCAGTTACTTAAGTTGAAATAGTTTATTTTATAATTTAAATTTTATTGAATTATTTCAGTGAATTTGGGAGGCCCTAAGTCTTTGCCATGAAATTAATCCCTGAAAATATATAACGTAAAATTGAAAACTTGGGTTGTTCTCTACAATACTTGCAAATTTGGCCAGCAGTCTGACTTGAATGATGCATATGTAAATTTTCATAAAAATTAGATAAATGGTAAGAAATCAGTCAATTATTGAAGATTTTAATAGCAACAGAAATTGTTTTAAAAATTTGACTTAACAAAAAATAAATAAAATAAAAATTTGTGGAAAAAATAAAATAAAAAATGTGAGGGAATGACAAGTGAGGGAATGATGAAATAAGACATTTTTACTAGTTGTAGGGGAAAAATGCAAAATTATGAAGAAATCCAAACTGTTTCCTTTAAGAGAAACACTTAATATATAATGTATGATAAAATTAAAATTTTTGATATTTACAAAAAAATGAATATTCTGTGTGAGGGAATGACTGCTAATAAAAACGCTTCCGGATATACTGACTAAAAAAAAATTCTGTAAAATTAACAAAATCTTACACCACCAATTTATGTTGCTGGACTGACAAGTGCTCAAAATAGCTTCTTCTCTGTGAAGGATGCTAGACTGCTACTGCTCATTAGTGGTAGATATTTGAGATAATAGCAATGTGTGAGGGAATGATGGTCTAACATGGGGAAACATATAATTGATTGAGTAGACTATATAATAATAGTAAAAATTAATATTTTTATTATTTTTTGTAATGTATCAAATAAGAACTTTGTTTTGCTTAGGGTATTTTTAATTATTTTTATTTCTGGATGGAAAGAAATAGGCAATAAAATATGGTAGTACAGGTGGGGGAAAGGTGAGGGAATGATATTTGCATGATATATATTATATTTTTAAATACTAAATTTATTTATTTTTAAATTTTACTTTCTGTCCCTAATAAACTATGTTTAGATCTTCTAATAAAAATAAAAATAAATAAAAAATAATAAAATTAAGAGCATTTATATGGCTGGGAAGCACTTTTTGCACTATTGCAGAGAATAACCCACTTATGACTAAAAAGTTAATCTACATTTGCTTAAATTTTCAGGAAGAAGAACTGAAAAGAAAATTAGAAGAATTTCAGCGTAAGTGAAAGTTATTTTAATGCATCAAATTATGTATAGCTTACAAACATGTCAAATTAAGAATAAAATACATATTTACATACATATTAACATAGAATTTTTTTTTTTTCTTGAAGAACCAAATCAGACGGATGGAGCAGGACCATCAATGAAGGTAATTTATTTTTTATACGATAAATATTGACTTTCAAATTTTAAAAACAAATATTAGATAATAATATAAAAGTTGCAGTTAAGAGATTATTTAAAGAAACATATCTTGAAACATAAATATTAATTTTGGCACTTTTTTGTTACCTGGGTTTTGAAGTTAGGTAGATTTCATAAGAAATACTATCTATTACATTCTCCCCTATGTTGTAATTTCCGAAAAAATTTTGCAGATCTACGCTGATCATTAACACCTAGAACCCAAAATCACCCTTAGTTCAAAACTCACTTTCTCTCTCTCTCTCTCTCTCTCTCTATATATATATATATATATATAACTTTTTTATGGACATGATAACTTCCATAGTTCTGCACAAATTTATTCCAAGATAGAAAATCTTGTTGAATTTCTAAAATGGGCAAAATCTGACTAAGGGGGTGGAATAGGGGGGGGGGGGTCATGAAATCCGGAAAAAAACATCAGTTTAAAGTTATTACTTATAATAAAAGAGCCAAAAATTTATGTATCAACGATTTTTGATAAAATTTAAAGTGGGCTCAAGGGATGAAAAAAAGTATGGTTTTAGAAAGAAAAAAAATCATAATTTCATCAATTATCAAGATATCTAATTCAATTAAACATTACAACTTTTATATTGACAAGTTTTTGATAGGACCAAATGTTACTGAAAAAAAAATGAAATAAAAGTGGGTGTTGTGAAAGGAAAAAATTCATAACTTTGTCAAGTCACAAGATATCCAATCTGCTTAAATTTATTATGCATTTTCTTAATATTATCTACAACTTATAATTGACAAGTTTTTGATAGGACCAATTCCGACATGAAAAACAAATTAAACAAAAGTAGGAGTTGAAGAAAAAATTTTCGTATTATGGGTGTACTCAAATCCAAACTGCTTATTTTCTGACTCATTTTTAAATTCATTTTTCCTCGCAAACACATCCAATTGGCAGGTTCTCTTATTCAGAAACTTTATAATGTGCTGTATTGGTAGATTTTTTCATAAAAACATAATATATTTTTTAAAATGCTCTCAAAGTGGGCATTTTGAACCAAATTTCCCAAAGCGATAGTGGTGGAAACTAAAAAATGGTTGTACAGTGAAAATAATAATAATAATAAAAAGAAAAATCAAGTTCTAATTAATTGAATGATAAATAAAAACACAGACTGCTTATAAATCTCTTCAAAAGATCACATCAACAAGTTTCATGTTTTTACTTTTAAAAATTTGTCAAAAAATTTCAAGTTGTTCAGCGTGGAAAAATATTTTTTTGAATACCTCATTTACATGATTCTGATAAAACCAGCTCTTACAGAAAAATGAAATTAAAAACTCGTCAAAAGTAGCCAGATAAAATTGTTAAACTGGGTTTATCTCTAATCTCGATTTAGTTTTTGTTGGTGAAATTAGTATTTAGAAATCTACCTCCACCTGTAGGCTAAACCAACAGGGTTATATATATATATGTTTGAGTGTGTATGTATAATATTGGCACCCGGCTAATAGAAAAGTACCATAATTTCCAAACTAATATTCATTAATAAGCTTTCTCCATTCCTTTTTTCCCTACACCTTGAATATTTCCAATTTCACATTGTACTCGCAATTTGACGATCTTTTCACTTTCTCACCTGCTAATCAGTTTTCTAAATAAATCCATTTTATTAAAAAAAATGAATTATTTGGTTGTTGAGAGAACACCTTTAAGGCTGTTCACAACAGCTTTGCTGAACAAGCACAAAATGTTTCGACACATTTACTAATTCATTTTTTAATGGAAAGATATAAAATTGTAAGGCCTGACTATGAAAGCGATTTGGAATCGAATTGCGTTTAATTTTTTTTTTTTTTTTATAAATAAATTACCTATTGAGTTATAAGTGATTTTAATCACATGACAAAGATGTTTTTCACCCTTCCATGAGTGGTTATTCTTCTTTTGCGCCGAAATTCAGTTCAAAACGTCCACTTTGACAATATTTTCAGAAAGATCTATTGTGTTTGCAAAAACACGGAAAACACAGTTGGATTACATAGTTCCTGAACAGCAATACCTGCTGGTTTCATGCATTTCTGAACAAAAATAAATTAAAACCTATCTCGTAAAGTTGCCCTTTTGGATTTGAGAACTAAAGCTTTAAGAGCTACTACAGTCACACAAAAAAACCGGCTCATTAATTCTAATCCTATGGAAGAAAGTTTTAAAGATATCTTGTTTGCATTTCAATATTTTAAAATGATTTTCATTTGCATTTGATAGCTGGGGTCGGTCTGTATAAAGGCCATTTTTTACTTTTTCGATTTTGTTTGTAGATTGTTTTATGAGGATGCTTTCACTTTCAAAACCGGTTCTGAAAGTGAAAGTGTCCTAATTAAAAATACCGCTTAAAAATTAAAAATACCTCTTATGATCGCTTTACCACTAGATGGCAGCATAGGACTTTTGGAATCGAATTGAATCGATTTCATCAGTAATAATTTAATATTTTTCTAAATTTTTATTTTACATAATTATTTTAATAATTACTTACGTTTAAACTAATAAATTATTTTAATATTTTACTTATTTTAATGTTTCACTTTTTTGTAAGCATTCATTATAATTTCCCTTGCTTAACTACCAATCAAATTACAGTATCAAAAATGTAAACAAATCAATGACCTAAAATCCGCACAACCTCTGGTCCCAAGCTGTGCGGATTTGAGGGAGTCTACTGTATGACCAATGAGAATACTCCATAATATCATCAAGTACTAATCATTTTCTATAAAAGCGGTGGAGTGACTATGCAGCTAAAGCGACAAATTTTTAACAGGGTACAGATCTTAAATTTGTTTGTTGATAATAATCACCTCTAAAATCAACACAATTTGGGACTGAAAATTTGGTAAAAGGGTCATTATATTGTTTAAATGTTTTGTTTCTTAATCTTACTGCAATCAATATTTATAGACAATTAATATAGCAGTAATAGCTTAATATTTCTTACATAAGTTTAAAACAATGTTGTATGCATATTCATAAATTTTCTTTTTCCCTGCTGTAGTCTGCGAGTAATTATTATAGCTAGTTACGATATAAATTTCAACTAAAATGAAGTATGTATAAAGTACAAAAATAAATTTAATAAATATCTCAAACTGAGTTACATAAAATTTTCTACATCTAAAACTGGAATGTTATCCAATTATTAGAAACCTGTATTTATATATGAAAATATGTGGATGAACTAAATTTTACATAATGTCAGTTACTTAAGTTGAAATAGTTTATTTTATAATTTAAATTTTATTGAATTATTTCAGTGAATTTGGGAGGCCCTAAGTCTTTGCCATGAAATTAATCCCTGAAAATATATAACGTAAAATTGAAAACTTATGACTAAAAAGTTAATCTACATTTGCTTAAATTTTCAGGAAGAAGAACCGAGAAGAAAATTAGAAGAATTTCAGCGTAAGTGAAAGTTATTTTAATGCATCAAATTATGTATAGCTTACAAACATGTCAAATTAAGCATAAAATACATATTTACATACATATTAACATAATTTTTTTTTTTTTTCTTGACGAACCAGATCAGAAGGATGGAGCAGGACCATCAATGAAGGTAATTTATTTTTTATACGATAAATATTGACTTTCAAATTTTAAAAACAAATATTAGATAATAATATAAAAGCTGCAGTTAAGAGATTATTTAAAGAAACATATCTTGAAACATAATTATTAATTTTGGTACTTTTTTGTTACCTGTGTTTTGAAGTTAGGTAGATTTCATAAGAAATACTATCTATTACATTCTTCCCTATGTTGTAATTTCTGAAAAATTTTTGCAGATCTACGCTGATCATTAACACCTAGAACCCAAAATCACCCTTAGTTCAAAACTGTCTTTCTCTCTCTCTCTCTCTCTATATATATATATATATATAACTTTTTTATGGACATGATAACTTCCATAGTTCTGCACAAATTTATTCCAAGATAGAAAATCTTGTTGAATTTCTATAATGGGCAAAATCTGACTAAGGGGGTGGAATAGGGGGGGGGGGTCATGAAATCCGGAAAAAAACATCAGTTTAAAGTTATTACTTATAATAAAAGAGCCAAAAATTTATGTATCAACGATTTTTGATAAAATTTAAAGTGGGCTCAAGGGATGAAAAAAAGTATGGTTTTAGAAAGAAAAAAAATCATAATTTCATCAA
Organism: Maratus speciosus; assembly: GCA_963932465.1. Taxonomy (NCBI): domain Eukaryota; kingdom Metazoa; phylum Arthropoda; class Arachnida; order Araneae; family Salticidae; genus Maratus; species Maratus speciosus. The sequence goes on along the minus strand of CAWVRF010001482.1, from coordinate 29,088 downwards.
TTATCAAGATATCTAATTCAATTAAACATTACAACTTTTATATTGACAAGTTTTTGATAGGACCAAATGTTACTGAAAAAAAAAATGAAATAAAAGTGGGTGTTGTGAAAGGAAAAAATTCATAACTTTGTCAAGTCACAAGATATCCAATCTGCTTAAATTTATTATGCATTTTCTTAATATTATCTACAACTTATAATTGACAAGTTTTTGATAGGACCAATTCCGACATGAAAAACAAATTAAACAAAAGTAGGAGTTGAAGAAAAAATTTTTGTATTATGGGTGTACTCAAATCCAAACTGCTTATTTTCTGACTCATTTTTAAATTCATTTTTCCTCGCAAACACATCCAATTGGCAGGTTCTCTTATTCAGAAACTTTATAATGTGCTGTATTGGTAGATTTTTTCATAAAAACATAATATATTTTTTAAAATGCTCTCAAAGTGGGCATTTTGAAACAAATTTCCCAAAGCGATAGTGGTGGAAGCTAAAAAATGGTTGTACAGTGAAAATAATAATAATAATAAAAAGAAAAATCAAGTTCTAATTAATTGAATGATAAATAAAAACACAGACTGCTTATAAATCTCTTCAAAAGATCACATCAACAAGTTTCATGTTTTTACTTTTAAAAATTTGTCAAAAAATTTCAAGTTGTTCAGCGTGGAAAAATATTTTTTTGAATACCTCATTTACATGATTCTGATAAAACCAGCTCTTACAGAAAAATGAAATTAAAAACTCGTCAAAAGTAGCCAGATAAAATTGTTAAACTGGGTTTATCTCTAATCTCGATTTAGTTTTTGTTGGTGAAATTAGTATTTAGAAATCTACCTCCACCTGTAGGCTAAACCAACAGGGTTATATATATATATGTTTGAGTGTGTATGTATAATATTGGCACCCGGCTAATAGAAAAGTACCATAATTTCCAAACTAATACTCATTAATAAGCTTTCTCCATTCCTTTTTTCCCTACACCTTGAATATTTCCAATTTCACATTGTACTCGCAATTTGACGATCTTTTCACTTTCTCACCTGCTAATCAGTTTTCTAAATAAATCCATTTTATTAAAAAAAATGAATTATTTGGTTGTTGAGAGAACACCTTTAAGGCTGTTCACAACAGCTTTGCTGAACAAGCACAAAATGTTTCGACACATTTACTAATTCATTTTTTAATGGAAAGATATAAAATTGTAAGGCCTGACTATGAAAGCGATTTGGAATCGAATTGCGTTTAATTTTTTTTTTTTTTTATAAATAAATTACCTATTGAGTTATAAGTGATTTTAATCACATGACAAAGATGTTTTTCACCCTTCCATGAGTGGTTATTCTTCTTTTGCACCGAAATTCAGTTCAAAACGTCCACTTTGACAATATTTTCAGAAAGATCTATTGTGTTTGCAAAAACACGGAAAACACAGTTGGATTACATAGTTCCTGAACAGCAATACCTGCTGGTTTCATGCATTTCTGAACAAAAATAAATTAAAACCTATCTCGTAAAGTTGCCCTTTTGGATTTGAGAACTAAAGCTTTAAGAGCTACTACAGTCACACAAAAAAACCGGCTCATTAATTCTAATCCTATGGAAGAAAGTTTTAAAGATATCTTGTTTGCATTTCAATATTTTAAAATGATTTTCATTTGCATTTGATAGCTGGGGTCGGTCTGTATAAAGGCCATTTTTTACTTTTTCGATTTTGTTTGTAGATTGTTCTATGAGGATGCTTTCACTTTCAAAACCGGTTCTGAAAGTGAAAGTGTCCTAATTAAAAATACCGCTTAAAAATTAAAAATACCTCTTATGATCGCTTTACCACTAGATGGCAGCATAGGACTTTTGGAATCGAATTGAATCGATTTCATCAGTAATAATTTAATATTTTTCTAAATTTTTATTTTACATAATTATTTTAATAATTACTTACGTTTAAACTAATAAATTATTTTAATATTTTACTTATTTTAATGTTTCACTTTTTTGTAAGCATTCATTATAATTTCCCTTGCTTAACTACCAATCAAATTACAGTATCAAAAATGTAAACAAATCAATGACCTAAAATCCGCACAACCTCTGGTCCCAAGCTGTGCGGATTTGAGGGAGTCTACTGTATGACCAATGAGAATACTCCATAATATCATCAAGTACTAATCATTTTCTATAAAAGCGGTGGAGTGACTATGCAGCTAAAGCGACAAATTTTTAACAGGGTACAGATCTTAAATTTGTTTGTTGATAATAATCACCTCTAAAATCAACACAATTTGGGACTGAAAATTTGGTAAAAGGGTCATTATATTGTTTAAATGTTTTGTTTCTTAATCTTACTGCAATCAATATTTATAGACAATTAATATAGCAGTAATAGCTTAATATTTCTTACATAAGTTTAAAACAATGTTGTATGCATATTCATAAATTTTCTTTTTCCCTGCTGTAGTCTGCGAGTAATTATTATAGCTAGTTACGATATAAATTTCAACTAAAATGAAGTATGTATAAAGTACAAAAATAAATTTAATAAATATCTCAAACTGAGTTACATAAAATTTTCTACATCTAAAACTGGAATGTTATCCAATTATTAGAAACCTGTATTTATATATGAAAATATGTGGATGAACTAAATTTTACATAATGTCAGTTACTTAAGTTGAAATAGTTTATTTTATAATTTAAATTTTATTGAATTATTTCAGTGAATTTGGGAGGCCCTAAGTCTTTGCCATGAAATTAATCCCTGAAAATATATAACGTAAAATTGAAAACTTATGACTAAAAAGTTAATCTACATTTGCTTAAATTTTCAGGAAGAAGAACCGAGAAGAAAATTAGAAGAATTTCAGCGTAAGTGAAAGTTATTTTAATGCATCAAATTATGTATAGCTTACAAACATGTCAAATTAAGCATAAAATACATATTTACATACATATTAACATAATTTTTTTTTTTTTTTCTTGACGAACCAGATCAGAAGGATGGAGCAGGACCATCAATGAAGGTAATTTATTTTTTATACGATAAATATTGACTTTCAAATTTTAAAAACAAATATTAGATAATAATATAAAAGCTGCAGTTAAGAGATTATTTAAAGAAACATATCTTGAAACATAATTATTAATTTTGGTACTTTTTTGTTACCTGTGTTTTGAAGTTAGGTAGATTTCATAAGAAATACTATCTATTACATTCTTCCCTATGTTGTAATTTCTGAAAAATTTTTGCAGATCTACGCTGATCATTAACACCTAGAACCCAAAATCACCCTTAGTTCAAAACTGTCTTTCTCTCTCTCTCTCTCTCTCTCTCTCTCTCTCTCTATATATATATATATATATATATATATATAACTTTTTTATGGACATGATAACTTCCATAGTTCTGCACAAATTTATTCCAAGCTAGAAAATCTTGGTGAATTTCTATAACGGGCAAAATCTGACTAAGGGGGTGGAAATAGCGGGGGGGGGGGGGGTCATGAAATCCGGAAAAAAACATCAGTTTAAAGTTATTACTTACAGTAAAAGAGCCAAAAATTTATGTATCTATGATTTTTGATAAAATTTAAAGTGAGCTCACGGGGTGAAAAAAAGTATGGTTTTAGAAAGAAAAAAAATCATAATTTCATCAATTATCAAGATATCTAATTCAATTAAACATTACAACTTTTATATTGACAAGTTTTTGATAGGACCAAATGTTACCGAAAAAAAAAAGAAAAAAAGTGGGTGTTGTGAAAGGAAAAAATTCATAACTTTGTCAAGTCACAAGATAACCAATCTGCTTAAATTTATTATGCATTTTCTTAATATTATCTACAACTTATAATTGACAAGTTTTTGATAGGACCAATTCCGACATGAAAAACAAATTAAACAAAAGTAGGAGTTGAAGAAAAAATTTTCGTATTATGGGTGTACTCAAATCCAAACTGCTTATTTTCTGACTCATTTTTAAATTCATTTTTCCTCGCAAACACATCCAATTGGCAGGTTCTCTTATTCAGAAACTTTATAATGTGCTGTATTGGTAGATTTTTTCATAAAAACATAATATATTTTTTAAAATGCTCTCAAAGTGGGCATTTTGAACCAAATTTCCCAAAGCGATAGTGGTGGAAACTAAAAAATGGTTGTACAGTGAAAATAATAATAATAATAAAAAGAAAAATCAAGTTCTAATTAATTGAATGATAAATAAAAACACAGACTGCTTATAAATCTCTTCAAAAGATCACATCAACAAGTTTCATGTTTTTACTTTTAAAAATTTGTCAAAAAATTTCAAGTTGTTCAGCGTGGAAAAATATTTTTTTGAATACCTCATTTACATGATTCTGATAAAACCAGCTCTTACAGAAAAATGAAATTAAAAACTCGTCAAAAGTAGCCAGATAAAATTGTTAAACTGGGTTTATCTCTAATCTCGATTTAGTTTTTGTTGGTGAAATTAGTATTTAGAAATCTACCTCCACCTGTAGGCTAAACCAACAGGGTTATATATATATATGTTTGAGTGTGTATGTATAATATTGGCACCCGGCTAATAGAAAAGTACCATAATTTCCAAACTAATATTCATTAATAAGCTTTCTCCATTCCTTTTTTCCCTACACCTTGAATATTTCCAATTTCACATTGTACTCGCAATTTGACGATCTTTTCACTTTCTCACCTGCTAATCAGTTTTCTAAATAAATCCATTTTATTAAAAAAAATGAATTATTTGGTTGTTGAGAGAACACCTTTAAGGCTGTTCACAACAGCTTTGCTGAACAAGCACAAAATGTTGACACATTTACTAATTCATTTTTTAATGGAAAGATAAAATTGTAAGGCCTGACTATGAAAGCGATTTGGAATCGAACTGCGTTTAAATTTTTTTTTTTTATAAATAAATTACCTATTGAGTTATAAGTGATTTTAATCACATGACAAAGATGTTTTTCACCCTTCCATGAGTGGTTATTCTTCTTTTGCGCCGAAATTCAGTTCAAAACGTCCACTTTGACAATATTTTCAGAAAGATCTATTGTGTTTGCAAAAACACGGAAAACACAGTTGGATTACATAGTTCCTGAACAGCAATACCTGCTGGTTTCATGCATTTCTGAACAAAAATAAATTAAAACCTATCTCATAAAGTTGCCCTTTTGGATTTGAGAACTAAAGCTTTAAGAGCTACTACAGTCACACAAAAAAACCGGCTCATTAATTCTAATCCTATGGAAGAAAGTTTTAAAGATATCTTGTTTGCATTTCAATATTTTAAAATGATTTTCATTTGCATTTGATAGCTGGGGTCGGTCTGTATAAAGGCCATTTTTTACTTTTTCGATTTTGTTTGTAGATTTTTTTATGAGGATGCTTTCACTTTCAAAACCGGTTCTGAAAGTGAAAGTGTCCTAATTAAAAATACCGCTTAAAAATTAAAAATACCTCTTATGATCGCTTTACCACTAGATGGCAGCATAGGACTTTTGGAATCGAATTGAATCGATTTCTTCAGTAATAATTTAATATTTTTCTAAATTTTTATTTTACATAATTATTTTAATAATTACTTACGTTTAAACTAATAAATTATTTTAATATTTTACTTATTTTAATGTTTCACTTTTTTGTAAGCATTCATTATAATTTCCCTTGCTTAACTACCAATCAAATTACAGTATCAAAAATGTAAACAAATCAATGACCTAAAATCCGCACAACCTCTGGTCCCAAGCTGTGCGGATTTGAGGGAGTCTACTGTATGACCAATGAGAATACTCCATAATATCATCAAGTTCTAATCATTTTCTATAAAAGCGGTGGAGTGACTATGCAGCTAAAGCGACAAATTTTTCACAGGGTACAGATCTTAAATTTGTTTGTTGATAATAATCACCTCTAAAATCAACACAATTTGGGACTGAAAATTTGGTAAAAGGGTCATTATATTGTTTAAATGTTTTGTTTCTTAATCTTACTGCAATCAATATTTATAGACAATTAATATAGCAGTAATAGCTTAATATTTCTTACATAAGTTTAAAACAATGTTGTATGCATATTCATAAATATTCTTTTTCCCTGCTGTAGTCTGCGAGTAATTATTATAGCTAGTTATAATATAAATTTCAACTAAAATGAAGTATGTATAAAGTACAAAAATAAATTTAATAAATATCTCAAACAAAGTTACATAAAATTTTCTACATCTAAAACTGGAATGTTATCCAATTATTAGAAACCTGTATTTACATATGAATATATGTGGATGAACTAAATTTTATATAATACAAAGTTACTTAAATTGAAATATTTTATTTTATAATTTAAATTTTATTGAATTATTTCAGTGAATTTGGGAGGCCCTAAGTTTTTGCCCTGTATGAAATTAATCCCTGAAAATATATAAATTAAAATTGAAAACTTATGACTAAAAAGTTAATCAACATTTGCTTAAATTTTCAGGAAGAAGAATTGGAAAACAAAAAAAAGAGAATTTCAGCGTAAGTAAAAGTTATTTTAATGCATCTAATTATGTATAGCTTTCAAACATGTCAAATTAAGCATAAAATACATATTTACATACATATTAACATAAAGAATTTTTTTTTTTTTTTCTTGACGAACCAGATCAGAAGGATGGAGCAGGACCATCAATGAAGGTAATTTATTTTTTATACGATAAATATTGACTTTCAAATTTTAAAAACAAATATTAGATAATAATATAAAAGCTGCAGTTAAGAGATTATTTAAAGAAACATATCTTGAAACATAATTATTAATTTTGGTACTTTTTTGTTACCTGTGTTTTGAAGTTAGGTAGATTTCATAAGAAATACTATCTATTACATTCTTCCCTATGTTGTAATTTCTGAAAAATTTTTGCAGATCTACGCTGATCATTAACACCTAGAACCCAAAATCACCCTTAGTTCAAAACTGTCTTTCTCTCTCTCTCTCTATATATATATATATATATAACTTTTTTATGGACATGATAACTTCCATAGTTCTGCACAAATTTATTCCAAGCTAGAAAATCTTGGTGAATTTCTATAACGGGCAAAATCTGACTAAGGGGGTAGAAATAGGGGGGGGGGGTCATGAAATCCGGAAAAAAACATCAGTTTAAAGTTATTACTTACAGTAAAAGAGCCAAAAATTTATGTATCAATGATTTTTGATAAAATTTAAAGTGAGCTCAAGGGGTGAAAAAAAGTATGGTTTTAGAAAGAAAAAAAATCATAATTTCATCAATTATCAAGATATCTAATTCAATTAAACATTACAACTTTTATATTGACAAGTTTTTGATAGGACCAAATGTTACTGAAAAAAAAAGAAAAAAAGTGGGTGTTGTGAAAGGAAAAAATTCATAACTTTGTCAAGTCACAAGATAACCAATCTGCTTAAATTTATTATGCATTTTCTTAATATTATCTACAACTTATAATTGACAAGTTTTTGATAGGACCAATTCCGACATGAAAAACAAATTAAACAAAAGTAGGAGTTGAAGAAAAAATTTTCGTATTATGGGTGTACTCAAATCCAAACTGCTTATTTTCTGACTCATTTTTAAATTCATTTTTCCTCGCAAACACATCCAATTGGCAGGTTCTCTTATTCAGAAACTTTATAATGTGCTGTATTGGTAGATTTTTTCATAAAAGCATAATATATTTTTTAAATGCTGTGAAAGTGGGCATTTTGAACCAAATATCCCAAAGCGATAGTGGTGGAAGCTAAAAAATGGTTGTACAGTGAAAATAATAATAATAATAAAAAGAAAAATCAAGTTCTAATTAATTGAATGATAAATAAAAACACAGATTGCTTATAAATCTCTTCAAAAGATCACATCAACAAGTTTCATGTTTTTACTTTTAAAAATTTGTCAAAAAATTTCAAGTTGTTCAGCGTGGAAAAATATTTTTTTGAATACCTCATTTACATGATTCTGATAAAACCAGCTCTTACAGAAAAATGATATTAAAAACTCGTCAAAAGTAGCCAGATAAAATTGTTAAACTGGGTTTATCTCTAATCTTGATTTAGTTTTTGTTGGTGAAATTAGTACTTAGAAATCTACCTCCACCTGTAGGCTAAACCAACAGGGTTATATATATATGTTTGAGTGTGTATGTATAATACTGGCACCCGGCTAATAGAAAAGTACCATAATTTCCAAACTAATATTCATTAATAAGCTTTCTCCATTCCTTTTTTCCCTACACCTTGAATATTTCCAATTTCACATTGTACTAGCAATTTGACGATCTTTTCATTTTCTCACCTGCTAATCAGTGGATAAATACATCCATTTTATTAAAAAAAATGAATTATTTGGTTGTTGAGAGAACACCTTTAAGGCTGTTCACAACTGCTTTGCTGAACAAGCATAAAATGTTTTGACACATTTACTAATTCATTTTTTAATGGAAAGATATAAAATTGTAAGGCCTGACTATGAAAGCGATTTGGAATCGAACTGCGTTTAAATTTTTTTTTATAAATAAATTACCTATTGAGTTATAAGTGATTTTAATCATGTGACAAAGATGTTTTTCACCCTTCCATGAGTGTTTATTCTTCTTTTGCGCCGCAATTCAGTTCAAAACGTCCACTTTGACAATATTTTCAGAAAGATCTATTGTGTTTGCAAAAACACGGAAAACACAGTTGGATTACATAGTTCCTGAACAGCAATACCTGCTGGTTTCATGCATTGGATTAACATTAGTGAATGAGTGTTTTTGCCTGACTGAAGTAGCCTCTTAAAATATTGACAAACGTAGCGTTTATGACGTAAGCTTCTGCAAAGACTTTTAGCAATAAAACAGTTTGAAAACATATGTAAAAAGTCAAACATTAGTTTTATCGACACTAAAGTTAATTCATCACCGAAAAATCATCTGAGATTATAATTTTATTTGCAATAAAAAATACTTAAATTTCCTTTTAATTATATTAAATAGAATTACAGTCAGCCCCACTTAATCGCATAACGGATAATTGCATATCCCGCTTATATGTATAGAATGCTGTGGAACAGAAACGTTCCTCATAAGGCTAATGTTAAATATACTCGTTTTATTGCATAACAATCCCCAGTTAATTGATCTGGATTTTATGAATTCCTGTTCTAGTGATGAATGGGGGAAAAAAGGAAGAACTTTTTTTCTTTTGTAACAGTGGTTTGTTATATTTACAATCGAAGAGCAGAAATCGTTGTGAAAGATGGCTTATCTTAATACTGGAAACTTATGAGAGTGTTTAATTTGGATAATTGTGTTTTTCTTTTAAAGCTCGCTGTACAAACTGTGACTCAAGATCAGGGTTGGTTTTTTGACGTCAAAAACTGGTTTTTGACATGACAAGCGTCAAAAACTGGTTTAAACTGTCGAAAACTGGTTCAAACCTTCGAAAACTGCCAAACACATGTAACACGCTAAAACGTTTTAACAATAGATAGACATTAAATGAGTCAATGATTTATGTGATCTTTTATTGAAATTTAATAATTTAAAAAATATATTATTTGCAATAAAATATATATATATATTTTTTTTTGATTTTTCAACCAGAAGAAAATAATTATGTACAATTAAATAATCCGGATCAATTTTACCCTTCAGCATGCTGCAGCACACCACGTGTTTAGCACATTTATTTACACCCAAAAGATTTTTGAGTTTAGAGTGTATGAAGCGTTAAAAAATAGTCTGTCTCTTAATTGATGCTGAGCTAGTAGGACTTGATAGCACAAGCATTGCTAGATGAGCAAGTTTTGAAGCAGGCTCAAAAAGCTGTTGCATTTAGTGATACCTTTCCACCAAACAATGGAGTCCTCCCTATAGCACTGAAATAAGAAGACTGGAAAGGGGATTCTTTAGCTTCATACACAATCAGTATGGGTAAGCATCCATAAACTCTCTCCATAGCTCAAGCGCGAGCTGAATCAACTGGTACAGCAGTCAACTCTTGCCCCTGATGGTTGGGATGCAAAGTATAAGCCAAACAATGGTATAGTTTCATGATTTGATCCCTTCTATTATGCACTTTTTCAATATGGGCTTACAGGAATTTTCTTTTTGATGACCAAGCCAATTTTGTTCAGTTTTAAAATCGAAAACATTTTTATATATTGAAAGAAAGCATGTTTTAAAAAGATTTTGACTTTTAAGCTTTTTTTCTTTAATTACTTCTCTTATTTTAATTTCAATTTTGAATGGAATGGTTATTGCCTAGACTAGAATAACATTGATGCACATTATCTTGTTATATATACAAAAAAAATCTACACTTTTCTAAGTTTTTTTTCCCCCATAAAAAAAGCTAGCTAAAAACTCTCAAAAGTAAGCGAAATTAAAACGATTTTAAGTAAGAGAAAAAATGTACAGCTCAGGTGAGCTTAATGTCTACTTTTTAGAAAAACACAATTTTACAAAAATAAAATAAAATAAAATAAAATAAATAAATAAAAACTAAATAAAATTTTACCCTGTTAAAAAGTTGTAATTAACAATAATACTATGTACTAATTACTGATATACAGTAAGAGTGAATTTAAAATATTACATGTAATGTTGTCATGCGTGACATTTAATTTAAATTTTTACAGATAATTTAGTATTTGAGGTTTCTGACATGACGGTTTAAACTATGGTTTAAACCCGACATAAACTGACACATGTCAAAAACCTGCCAACCCTGTCATTATTACTAATACTATATACTAATTATACAATTACAGTAATAGTGAATTTTAAATATTACATATCTAATGTGTGACATTTAATGTGAAATTTTACAGATCACTGTAAGTATTTGAGGTTTTTGACGAGGTTTTTGACAAGGGGTTTTTGACATGATGGTTTAAACCACAGTTTAAACTGTCAAAAACTGACATTTGTCAAAAACCTGGCAACCCTGCTCAAGATGCCCAAGATGCTCAAGCTCCCTTTTTGAAAAATTCTTGAATTGGCAGAAAATAGAATTGAGACAGTCAAGAGAATAAAAGATCAATATTTAGCGCTGGAAGTTGAGAAATGCAATTTCGAGATATGAAAAAAAAAAAAAAAAAAATCCTGAAGGATTTTTTGTGTAGGCGAAAAAAAAAGAGAGAGATTGGCAAATAATTGAAAAATAAAAAGAGTTTATGCAGAAACTTTTATTTTCAAAAGGTATGATTTAAAAGCAAAAATTTTTTATTTAACTATCATTTTAATTTTTACATAAATTATAATGAAAAATTAAACCATGTACCATATATAGTGTTATAATACCTTATACTTTATTACATATATTGTTATATAGAGTAATAATAAATTATTTATTAAAGTTATTAATACAATAGTTTTTAATTTATTAGGTTTAAATAACAGGGTTGCTACACAACCTGGAAAAGTCAGGGAATTCAGAAATTTGTCTAATAAGTCAGAGAAATGTCAGGGAATTTCTATATTTTATCCAAAATCCTGGAAAAGACAAGGAATTTAATAAAATTTCATAGAGATCGCCAAATAAGTACAACCTTTTTCTCATGGCAAATGAGAAAAATCTTCCACGTTTTTGCAAATTCCAATTTTTAGAAGTTTTATTTAATCACCTCTTAAAATTTCCTCTTCCCTTTTTCTTCCTCTTTTCTTTTTTCAAACTGTCATTTCCACACATACTTTAAAAATTTTAACTGTTTAATACATTTTTTATTGACATTTAATATAACTAATAATTCATTTCAAATCTGCTTAACCTCCACCCTGAAATGTTTGCTTCTGAACCTAAAGGTCAAAATTAGCACTAGCCACCAGCCACAGGGCCAGTAAAAGAAAAAAAGTGGCTAGTGAAAAATTGTCTATCAGCGGCCACTTTTTTATAAGGAGATAATAAAATTTTCTTTCATTTCATCAAGGATTCTACTTTTTTTGGTTCCAATATATTTATATTAGCATATTTATTTGGGCTACTCAGTTTTAGATTAATACTTATGGAAATTTTACTGTTTAGCATTTTGAAATAAAAAAGTGGCCGCTAGTTTAAAGAAAATGGCCACTTAAAAAATTAGTCCTACCGGCCAGTGGCCGCTAATGAAATTTCCCAATTTTGACCTTGAACCCCCTTTGCCTAAAGTTGAACTTAAGAGAGATGGTGAAGTAAATTATCATTCAATGTAAAAATATTGTATATGTATATATATATTTTTTCATTTTACAGGACACTTACTGTGAAATACTCAGAAATTATTATGGAAAGCAATTTCTAATGCAATCCTGAGGGCATTTTTTTGTGTGTGAGGGTGGGGGGGGGGGGGGTGCATATGTGAAAATTTTAATTGTGATATATAGTTAAAAATGTTTGTATTTTCACGTGGTACAGTACTTATTTTACTGTCATCTTGTCCAGTTCACATTACACCGCTAGACTGAAATTTTCGTAAAATGCACCTGGAAAAGTCAGGTAATTTCATTATCCTACATGAGTAGCAACCCTGGCTGGCATTACATTTTGAATGGCCTTAATTTTACTTCCTGCTTTAGAGCAGTGTTCCCAGTAGGCCATTTTTTAAGAGCACAGAATTGTCTTTTTTAAACCCTGTAAAATGAATCCTGTTCTTTTTAAATAATGTGAAATACATTCTTACTTGTATTAGATATCTCTTGTAAAGATTTCACAATATTTAATATTTCTAAATCCGTGTGCCTGAAATCTTGCAAAAATTATAGAACTTCATTTCTTTAGGAAAAATACAAGCACATAAATCATGCAATAATTTTATCAAACATTTTAATTTATAAGTTGTAAAATCTTTCAAAATTTATGTTTTAGTTTATTTATTCTAAACATTACATATCACCTCTCCTTTTGTTTTATCAATATACTATATTTTCTTTAGCAATATCATTCTTTAGTGACTAGCATAATGTTTTTCTTGTTGAACTGGATTAGATATTCTCCTTAGCTGTGTTGAGGTAAAAACATCTGATACGATTTATACAATTTACAACCTTTGTTTAAAGGTTTCTAATTAAAATAATGATTTAAGTAATATAATAAGGCAATTAAACCTTAATATAACCTTAATAATCGTTTAATAAAATGCTTAAGAATTTTCTACAAAATTGACAGCATCCACAATCTGCAAAACATTTGCCTCCATCTTGGATTTAAGAAATGTTGCCATTCAAGAAGAATGAGAAACTCATTCTAAATTATTTTAGAAAATTGGTAATGCTTAATATCTGTTTTATTTAATCTTGTCGGGTTTAGGAACTTTTTTTTGTGTCAGTTTTAGGAGACTTTACTTTACCTTACCTAATAAGCAATAGCAATAAATGAAATTTTAAAGTTACTTAAATAGAAGATGGAACAGATGTATTATAATCCTGCATCCACCATCTTGGATTTTTTTCTTGCCGTGAATTGAAAATTGTTTTTTAATTAATAGTTATAATTATTATATTCTAGTTTTTTTCAATATTATATTAATCTATCAACAATATTTAACCATTGGTGAAATTTACTACTTGTTCAAAAAGGAGTTTTCATGCTATAAAAAAAATCCAAGATGGCGAATCCTAATTTTTTTTTCAGTTTGAGGAAACCTTTATTTGAAACACACAAATGTTTAAGGAATCTGTCTAATTTCAATGTCTCTTGGTGGGAAGGAGGGGGATGCATATGTGAAAATTTCAATCAATATTATCTATAGTTAGAAAAATTTAATATTTTTAAGTGATACAATATTTTATTCTCGGAGTGTCTAGTTCACACTACATCACTAGATGGAAATTTTCCTAAAATACACCTGGAAAAGTCAGGGAATTTCATTCGGAACAGATGTCATAAGTTCCCCCCGGCCACCATCTTGGAATTCTTCTTGGCGTGAAAACCCCTTTTCCACCAAGTAGTAAATGTCGCCAAGCACCCGTTTATATGCGTTTGGCTTAACGAAAATAAAATGTAAATAATAAACAAAATTCGCTAAACTGGCAATCAGTAATCCTTGTATGAGCGCTTCGCGCACATTTAACGGAAAAAAAACATCGCCGAATTCAGCATTTCTCGCGATATAGCATTCTCAAAATTCAGCAGTTCTCGTCTTGTAGCAATCTCAAAATGTAAAAAACTCTTAAAGCAGCAAAATATACCTAAAAAACGAAACTCGCTAAAGTGACAATCAGCAATAGTTGTATGAGCGCTTCGCGCTCGTTTACCGAAAAAAAAACATCGCCGAATTCAGCATTTTTTGCGATATAGCATTCTCAAAATTCAGTAGTTCTCGTTTTGTAGCAATCTCAAAATGTAAAAAACTCATAAAGCAACAAAATATACATAAAATTATCAACATACCTTAACAGACATCTGCTTTCTTGAAACCTACAGCACAAAATATAACACCGCCGTCATTTTCCAAAATAGGCTTAATACGCATTGACACGCTATAAACAAACCTCCCTTTCATGTCAAAATTTCCTCATATTTCTTAATTACTTCAGCAAGAGCGTTTAAACGGACTACAGAAACTATAGTCAATGAAATACATCCAATAAATTTAACATAAAAATAAAAAGACAGCCATAGAACACAATATCAAAATCAAAATACATCGATACATCCACAAAATCTAAGCTTCTCAGGGGTTGCCAGAACACGACACGTCACAACACATACGTTACACGGGTTTCCATACCGAGTTTGTCATATCCGTAAACACCGCCAACACGCCAACAAAAAATCGCCAAACAATTCAAAACAACAACAGCTGTGGGAACATACGGCATCTATGCCTTTCATTCTCCTATATAAGTAGCAACCCTGAAATAATTATTGTCCATTAATATTTATCATATCTGTGGTATATAATCAAACGATAATGTATACTGATAACATTAATTGCTGTCCTCGCTTAAATGTATACAATTCCGTGGAATCAACCATATGCAATTAAGCGGGACTGACTGTACTTGAATATACAATAAATCTTAATAAGACTGTTAACACTCATCTCTATTCAATTAGTGAAAGAAAAAAAATTCTAGAATGTGATAATGATAAAAATCATGATCTCATATCGCCTCTCAAATATTTTTTTGATTTTTTCTTTTTTTAATTTTTATACTTTATCTTGATCTCTCGAATTAATGAGAAACTAATAAAGACTCACTCTGTCTATCAAAAAATGATAGACAAAATATGACCTTTTTTTTTTTTTTTTTTTTCAAAAGAAAGAAAAAAAAATCTTGTTTAACTACAAAGCTTTCATGATTTTTTTTTTTTTTTTTTTTTTTTGGGGGGGGGGGGATGTTTTTTCATTCAATGGTTGATGCAGGCAAAATATGAGGCTTGTTTTGGGCCCCTTCACAAAATTCCATTTCATAGAAGCATATTCTTCAGTAATTATTTTTATTTTGTTAGACTTCAAAATGTGCATTTTGTAAACAAAACAAGTTCCCCAGAAAGCAAGGCTTTAGCAGGAGGACTTATTATTAAATTAGAGAAAGTATTAAAGAAGTATTAGAGAAGTTATTAAACTAATACTTGGTTGAAATTTGAGTAACTGAATTTCATCTTTCATTATAAAATGCATTTTTTACAAAAATATAAAAAAATTCACAAAATGGGGCCCAAGAAAAAAACCTGCATCGACCCCTGTCATTATCCTGCTGACCACTTTACATTTAAAAAAAAACCTGTTGCTAAACTGTTCACCAGGCTACGTCCAATATAGAAATGGAAGAATATTGCCACTGTAACGAGGAAAAAAATAAATAAATAAAAGGAACAAATTCAGAAAAGTCCCACCCTTTAAGATGCCACCTATCAATAACATTAAACAATGAATTTTATAATATATTAATGAAAACCGAAAAAAATAATCTTGGATATTTATTTATTTACATAATTTTTCTTAAGGCTGTTTGTTCTTAACTGTTCTGCTCAATAAGCGCAAAACGTTTTGGCACATTTAGAAATTTATTTTTTAACGGAATGATATGAAATTGGAAAGCCTGAACATGGAAGCAATTTGGGATCGAACTGTTTTTTCCATTTTCTGATCAATAATAAATTACCTATTGAGTTATAAGTGACTTTGATCATGTGACAAACTCCTTTTTCAACCTTTCTTGAGTGCCGATTCTTCCTTTGCATGGAAATTCAGTTCCAAATGCTCACTTTGACACTAATTTCTAAAAAATCTATGGCGTTTGCAAACAAATGGAAAAAACAGCTCAATGACATAGTTTCTGAAGAACAACACTTGCTAGTTTCATGCATTTCTGAACAAAAATAAATTAAAACTTATGTCAGAAAGTTGCCCTTTTGGATTTGAGAACAACCTTAAGGATGTTCTCTGTTTGACACATTTACAAATTCATTTTGTAATGGAAAGATAAAATTGGAAAGCCTGAAAATTGAAGTGATTTGGAAATGAAGTTGTTTGGAATTGGAGTTTCCAATTTTTTTGATAAACAAATTACCTATTGAGTTATAAGCGATTTATTTGATCACGTGACAAAGACGTTTTGCACCCTTCCTTGAGTGGTTATCATTCTTTTGTGCAGAAATTCGGTTCAAAACGACTACTTTGACAATATTTTCTGAAAGATCTATTGCACTTGCAAAAAAAAAAAAAAAAAAAAAGTTCAATTACATAGTTTCTGAATTACAACACCTGCTAGTTTCATGCATTTCCGAACAAAAATAAATTAAAACTTATATCATAAAGTTGACCCTTTGGATTTGAGAACAGCCTTAAGGCTGTTCTCAACTGTTCAGCTCAAATAGCACAAAACATTGATGCATTTACAAATTCATTTATTAATGGAAAGATATAAAATTGGAAGGCCTGACTATGGAAGCAATTCTGAATTGAACTGTGTTTTCTATTTTTTGATAAATAAATTACATATTGATTTATAAGCGATTTTGATCATCTGACAAAGACATTTTGCACCCTTCCTTGAGTGGTTATTTTTCTTTTGTGTGGAAATTCAGTTCAAAATGCCCACTTTGACAATATTTTGTGAAAGATCTATTGCGTTTGCAAAAAGCAGTTCAATTACATAGTTTCTGAACAACAACATCTGCTAGTTTCATGCATTTCCAAACAAAAATAAATTAAAACTTATGCTATAAAGTTGCCCTTTTGGATTTGAGAACAGCCTTAAGCAGGGCTGTCTGCCCACCTACCCGCCCCCAAAAAACCCGGGTGGGTTTTTAAAAAACCCCTTTTAATAAAACCCAAAAAAACCCACATAAAAGTGGGTTTTATTGGGGTTTTTTGGTTTATATGAGTTTTTGGCTGCACAGTATCATTTATTTTTAATTACTACTTTCTTGTTATGATTCTGTTATACATGCAAGATAAAAATTTGATTAAATTTAGGTTTAAAAAGTATTGTTAGGTTTAAAAAGTATTGTTAGGTTTAAAAAGTATTGTATAAAAAGATAAAAATGATTTGAAAGAACTGCAAAACCCAAACCTCACCAAATTAAAATTATCCAAAAGGAAAAATGACTATATTTTATCATTCATTATCTAATATGTAAAAACGAAAATTTGTCTGTCTGTAATCGACAGTTTGGAAGACAGGATTGTGAAATGTTACATATATGTGTTACACGGCCAAGGCAACTAAGTTAATCTGGATCTAAAAATTAAGTAAATTAACACGCAATTCTTGATTTTTCAAAACAAACATTCTTAAAATTTCGTGTGACACCGGGTACTTTAGCTAGTATTTTATATATATATACATATATATATCACGCATGAAAGTGCAAAATGGGAAAAAAAAGGTGGAAAATTCTTTCCATCTATACAATAAGGCCAAACTCGAATAATTTAGACACATTTAACAGTTATTCATGCAATAAAATGAATTATAACTCTACATATGATTGTTATTTTCCTTTTGTAACTTAAAAAGTATTAAAAGAAAAAAAAAATAATAAATGTGTAGTTCAATAAATCAAAAAAGAAAATTGGAAACAGTTTGCTAAAAGTATAAATCCAAATGTATCGTGTGAACTTATGTGAAGTACTGAGATTAATTTTTTAAAATAAATGTATTATTTTGAATAATTTGACTGTTTAAGACTTTACTTAAAAAAAAAAAAAATAATAATAATAATAATCTATGCCAACATGATCTTTACTCCAGAAATACATTTCCAAAAATGCATCACTGAAATTACCCAGAAGTGTTTTATAAATAGAATAAAATATTCTATTCCAAAAAGAACCTTATGGAAACTTCCTTTCCCTAGTTAAAGAACTTCATTTACATGACTTTCAGTTGCTTATAATAAAAGCTCGCTTTTGATTTGATAGTGCAGCAATTCAAAAATAAATTCCAAGGATTTGAGTAGACAAAATATCTAATTATCAAGTTTTCTAGACAACCCCCCCCCCCCCCCCATATACTTCTAATATTTTCTTTGCATTTTTGTATATGGACATTTTCTTTGCATTTTTGCATATTGAAGCATATGGGGGGGGGGGGGGGGGCATATGCTTCTAATGTTTTCTTTGCATCAATCCAGAGAATGTCGAAATTTGCTTTTGAACTCTTTCATGCCTGATATATACTATTACATATCATTCATTAAGGTCCATATAATTTATCAAAAAAAATATATATAACAATTGCTTAAAAATATGTTTATAATGTATTAAATATTTTCCAGCTGAACTGCATTTAATATTTCATTTTGTTTTACACTCAAAAATCCCCATTTTTGTTATTAAAAGTTCCAACTTAAGATAAAAGATACGATGAAAATCAGAAAATGATAAAGGAGGCGTTTGTAGTCTGTACCTGTCTGAATAAGAAAACTTTTTTTCTTTAGACACTCTGCATATAGGGGAGAGGGGGGCACATGTGAACAGTACATATTTCATTCAGTTAAGGGTGTATTCGAAAAAATATTTTTCCACCCTCAACAGCTTGAAATTTTCTGATACATTTTCAGACTCATTTTTAAAAGTAAAAACATGAAACTTGCTGGGGTGGTTTCTGAAGACATGTTTGACATGCCGTGTGATTTCATTTTCAGCTGAATTAATTAGAATTTGATTTTTAAACAATTATTTTCTCAGTATGACCATTTTTTTCATTCCCAGATCGCCCGCTTTGGAGAATTCGGTTCAAAACGCTAACTTTGACCGCGTTTTTTACAGTATTTTCTGCATTTATCAAAAAATTAAGAAGCACGGCACATTATATAGTTTCTAAATAAGAGAATTTCCCAGTTTGATGCGTTTGAGAGCAAAAATGAATTTTAAAATGAATCAGAAAATAAGCAGTTTGGATCGGAATACACCGTTAATTTGAAATAAAAAAAATTAAAAAAATTACCAATTGATGGTAGTACTGGCACCATCTTTTGGCTGAATTTTCAGAACAATAAGCCATTTTGATTTCTGGTAGTTGTAATTTGTTTGTTTTAGAAGGTGTGAAGTAAAAAAGTCTTCTAAGTTATTGAAGTAAAAATTCATTCAAGACATTTTTTAAAGTAGAATATCAGCATTGCATTCTATAGTGGCATTAATAAGGTAAGTCTACAAAAAGTTTTGTTTCCTTATTTCAATTAAAAATATCTTTTTTTTATAAGTTAGGCTGAAGTTGGTAGATAGGGCACTTGTGAACAGAACATATGGGGGCAGATGTGAACAGTTCACAAGTGTATTTTTTAAGTCTGTGAATTCATTTTTTTTTTTTTTAAGTTTAAAATTTAATTACCATTGTCAAACACTGAGCTATAAATTCAATGTTTTTAGGATTGCTTCACAGTTTTAATTTACTGGAAGTAAGATAACAATTAAAAGTGATTCAAAAGGAGTAGATATATTAGTGTACAATTTTACGAATAATTTCTTGTATCTATGTTGAAACATTTATTGATGTATTCACACAATTAGAAAAAGAGCATCTAATTAGTTTTTATCAGAGTATTTATTCACAAAAATATATTTTTGTCTTATTTATGCATGTGTTCACATGTGCCCCAGGTATGTTCACAACTACCCCTCCACTGGGGCACATGTGAACAAATTTAGACAATTTTTAGAATGATGATATAAGTTAGAAATTCTTGATAAATGCATCCAAAAGTTTCACCAAAAGAACAAACACAGTGTAAATAAATATTCATATAAATCAATTTTTGGTTCAATAGCTCATAACAATTTTGAGAAATAGTCAAAAATGTAAAAATTGTTCACATGTGCCCCCCTCTCCCCTAAGTAAAATTGAAATATTAAATACAGCCACAACTGCAAAAATGATAATACATTATCAACACATTTTCTATGTACTATTAAAAAAAATGAATTATACACTATAGTCATTTTTCCTATGTAGTCATAAAAAATTAAAAATACAAGTTCTTTGGATTATATTAATTTGGTGAAGGTTGGGTCTTTCAAATCATTTTTAATTTTTATGCAAAGATGTCTGAAAATCTAAATTTAATTTAAGTTTTATCTTACGTATATAACAGAATCATAACAAGTAAGTAACTAAGCATAGTTGGCACTGTTCAAAGAAATGTGCAGCAAAAAACTCCAAAAACCCAAAAAACCGCAATAAAACCCAAAAAAACCTACACAGGTTTTTTTTTAACGGGGTTTCTTTCAGCCCTGGCCTTAAGGCTGTTCTCAACTGCCCTGCTCAAAAAACAAAAAACATGGACACATTTACAAATTCACTTTTTAATGGAAAGATATAAAATTGGAAGGCTTGACTATGGAAGTGATTCTGAATCGAACTGTGATTTCCATTTTTTGATATATAAATTACATATTGAATTATAAGCGATTTTGATCATGTGGCAAAGACATTTTGCACCCTTCCTTGAGTGGTTATTCTTCTTTTGTGTGGAAATTCGGTTCAAAACGCCCCCTTTGACAATATTTTCTGAAAGATCTATTGCGTTTATAAAAAAACAGTTCAATTACATAGTTTCTGAACAACAACACCTGCTAGTTTAATGCATTTCCAAACAAAAATAAATTAAACCTTATGTCATAAAGTTGCCTTTATGAATTTGAGAACAGCCTTAATTATCTCTCTTGGCTTAGGAATGATTGTGACGTCAGTTGAAACTGATCTTTTTCAGTGTTTTTTCTCTTTTAATATCATGGCACCGTGTTTAAAGACAATTGTTATTTTAACTATAGAAATCCGCATTAAAAAAAGATAAACGTCAAATTAAAAATCACTTGACATAACAAACACGTGTAATGTATTTGACATGAAGTGAATGTAAAAACAACTTGTTTAATTATAAATCTTGCAATTTGCTTAAATATATCTATCTTGAGATTGTACTCTGTTTCCAACATAAGATTGGAGTATAGGTTAGATTTTAAAAGAAATTTCTGTCATTTACACATCAATCTGATAAAATATCAGCTTAGATGTATTATAATCCCGCATCCGCCATCTTGGATTTTTTTTCTTGCATGAAAACTCCTTTTTCAACAAGTAGTAAATGTCGCCAATGGTTAAATATTGTTGATAGATTAATATAATTTTGAAAAAACTAGAATATAATAATTATAACTATTAATTAAAAAACAATTTTTAATTCACGCCAAGAAAAAATCCAAGATGGCAGATGCGGGATTATAACACATCTGTTGCAAAATATGTTTCACATGATTAACCAACTTATAAAACTATTTAAAAAATGCAAAAAGAGAAAGAAGAAAATATTTTATCATTCACTTTCTCCACTAATAAAGGAGGAAAGTTATGAAATATCATCGGTAAAAAAAAATAAATAATAATATGTAGTTCTCAGACAACACAATTCCCAGAAAAAATAAAATTCAGGTATGGTCTAGCCCAAATCTACAGAAAAATTGCAAGACCTAGATCAGTCCCAGCACAAGTTTTCAAAATTAAAATTAGCCTGTGCCCAGCCAAAGTTTAAGGAAAGAAATTTTCATTGAGCCTAGGCCAAGGGCCCATGTATATTTTACCGATTCAACCCCCTGTGGGCGATACCAGATGATTAACCAGTGATTTAAATAAGCGGCGCAACGACTAATAGACTATCAACACAACAACTCAAAACAACCAAATTATGGCTGTACAACTGGAAAAGTACATTATTCTATAAACTATAACTGTAGTTTTTAACTTGTACCAATGTTTAATTTCTATATAGAGATCTAGAAATTAAAATCCTTGGAAACGCGAGAGGAAACAAATTCTCATTCAAATTTTCAGTATTATTTCACATCGATTCATGTATTTATCGAACGATATTTATTAGAATTCATAGTTATTTTACATCGATTCGATATATATTTATCGATCGATATTTGTTCGAATTCGATTATTTATTCGGTACAGCAAATCACAATTCTATTAACTTGTTTTACTAATTATTTTTAAGATAAAGAAAGAAAACAGTCAGCTTATTGCAAGCTAAAAGAAGAGCAAAGAAAAATACAGAAAGGAATTGTTTACATGTGCAGTGACGTCAGAACCGCTTAGAGAAAACTGCGTTTTTTAAGTTAATTTAATGAAGTGAGGATTTCAAATACGTAAAAAACGGTATTTTTGGTAGTATTTTTGTACAGGGAAAATGCAAGTTAAATTGAAAACTGTGCAATTTCCCCCCATTTCATGCGCTTGCGAAGAAAAATAAATTCAGAAATGCATCAGAAACTAACCAGTTGGGATTTCAGAACTGCGGTTTTCAAAAAAATATTTTACACGCTCAACAACACGAAATTTTCTGACACATGTTCAGGCTCATTTTTAAAATTTAAAACATGAAACTTGCTGACGTGATTTTTTTTTAAACGACCTGTGTTTTTATTTTTCGTTCAATTAATTAGAACTTGATTTATAAACAATTATTTTATTAGCATGACCATTTTTTTTTCCGTTTCCAGCACTATCGCTTCGGGAAGTTCGGTTCAAAATGCCCACTGCCACTTTGACAGCCTTTTTTGAAATATATTCTGCATCTATCAAAAAATCGACCAATACGGCAAATTATATTGTTTCTGAATAAGAGAGCCTGCCAATTGGATGCGTTTGAGAACAAAAATGAGTCAGAAGATAAGCAGTTTGGATTTGAATACACCCTTAAATGAATGTACAATTTTAAATATTTAATTTTTTTTCACTTACCTCCTCTATTCAATTATGTCTTTTCGAAGAATTAGCATTTGTTTCTCCTTACTGTGCACGAAAAACTCATTACTGCACCGGCCACTTCAGAAGAATGTTATCCATGGACGGACGAAATGCAATTTAAAGCGGTTATATAGGATATTCCTGTAATCGCTTTGGTAGTCCTTACAAAGTGCTAGGCAGTGCACGACAGACATAGACAAGCGAAGCGTAGGTTTTCCCGTCCAGCTGCTTTGGCGTTCAACCGTGCAGCCAATTAGAGGAATGTTTACATTTGCACAGTAAACCTTTTGCAACCAGACCGCGAATTCCTTTCCCATTGGTGCGATAACTCCATCCAAAGGGAAACTGAAAACTTTTCCTCTCAGGCATTATTGTCTGTTAGTGTTAATACTTTTCTATTTAACTTAATCTTTGTATTCAATCAGGGTGATTCAATCATATAGAAAGGCAAGTGGTGGCATGCATTTAATAATGATAGCAACAAATTTCAATACGCGTTGTGCTGTTACTGCCATTCCCCATGATGCCTTAAAGTACTTTGGCATAAAGTTTCATAATATGAAAACAGAAAGCAACAGATAGAAGATGTGTGATATTACTGTAATATTTTAATTAAAATTATGTATTTAAAAAAAATATGAAATCAGTAAGGAAGAAATTAAATATCACAAAACGAAAAACACTTTAAATTAGAATCTGGTCACTTTTGGATATTTTTTATCATTTGGCTCCTTTAACTAAAACTTATACCTGCCCTTGGGGGGCCCCCTCAAATCGGGGGTCCCGGGGCAGCTGCCCCGCATGCCCCTGCATTAGTCGGGCCCTGGCTGAAGGAAGGGGCGTCAAATAAAGATTTTGTTTGTCGATTTTTATCATGTCTATTTTCAGCACGGTATTGCTAAAATCATGGGTCTGCTATATGCCAATGCATAGAAGAATAAGCATGTTATGGCAGAAGGATCCTGTATAAAGAGGAATTTTTTTCGATTCTTATCGATTCCGTTTTAAAGATTTTAATGAATCAATATTTGACAAAGCAGATTATGTAGTTCAGTATTACGTATTTTATGATGACATATTTTAAAATAAGTCAGCTATTAGAAAATTAGTAAAATTCTCTTTGTAAATATACTTTGTGTGTGTGTGGGGGGGGGGGGGGGCTAAGAGGCATGTGTCCCGGGCGGCAGAACGAAAGGGCGCCAAATGAAGATTTTGTTTGTCGATTTTTATCATGCCTATGTTCAGCACGGTATTGCTAAAATCGTCCTGTCTGGGGTATGCCAAAGCATAGGAGAATAAACATGATATGACAGAAGAATCCTGTATAAAACGAAATAGTTTTCGATCCTTATAGATTCCGCTTTAAACATTTTAATGAATCAATATTTGGCAAAGCAGATTATGTAGTTCAGTATTACATATTTTATGATTACATATTTTAAATTTTAAAATAAGTCAGCTATTAGAAAATTAGTAAAATTCTCTTTGTAAATATACTTTGTGGAGGGGAGGGGGGTGGGGGGCAAAATCCATGTTTGCCCCAGGTGCAAAAAAATTCTGGTTTCGGCCCTGCTCAGTATAACCAAATAGACGGGATAGACTGCTTTGCACTATGGCTAATAACACAAGCCTGCAATGATTGTGTTTTTTTTTTTATTTACTTTTAATAAATGTTTTTTGTGTATATAAGCATCCCAGTAATGGACACCCCTCTTAAAACGTTAAAAATAAATAAAATTTTACAAATGGCTATTACTATATAAAATTCAAAGTTTTCCATTACTACCCTCATAGCATGCATGGTCACAGTGATGTCACTGTAAGTCACTGTGGTCACGTCACAACTGTGACCAAAATGCCACCACTCAGCGATGTCGCATTGTGACTGATATGTGAACTTCTTAGAAAACTTTTAAAAATTATAAAAATTCTTCAAAACATGTTATTTACTGTAAAAGATATTTTTCTGGCAATTAAAAAAAAATTGTGACGTCACTGTTATGTCACTACATGTAACGTACGTCTCATTATATGACAAAAAAAACCCTACCATATACTCACAGTGTAACTCGCAGTGTAAACCCGCAGTGGGACAAAACATATGTTAAAACTGTCCACATCAAACAATAAAAATAATTCAGTGTTTGTTTCCGGCAAATATTTCACAACAAAATTAAAAAGTTCACCAAAAAATGTACATAAATAAAACACACAAATTTAATAGACATGTAATCAAACTGCTCGCTTAGACTACTAAAACTTTTGAATTAAAAAAACTGTTGTAGTTAGTAAAGTATTTGACGATATTTTCGACTATTAACTCTTGGAATGTTGCTAATATGAAAGTATCGCTATTGAATTTTAAAACTTTATTTGAATACATAATTGATATTTTTCATATAAAAATGTTTTTTGGTGTTATTAGTGGTCAATCTAGAAAAATGTATTAACTGTAGAGATTTCAATAATAAGAAAATGTTTTCTTCCTGTATTTTATGATCCAGGAAAATTGTTTTTTATTTATAAATTATTGTGTGTATAAATTGTGTGTGGGCATGGGAGGGGACGGAGTTTTGTAATAAAGCAATGCTTTATTATAATAAATAAAAACACTTGCATATTTTCAGTAATAAATTTTTCTGCTAGTGTTTAATTATTTTAAGTTATTCTTAAAAAATAAATTTGGCTACTTGTGTCACATTTTTTTAAATAAATTTAACTTTTTCCGAATATAAAATAAAATACAGTAAAACCTCTTTAAAGCGACCACGTTCCGTTCAAATAAAAATTGGTCGCTCCGGGAGGTGGTCTCTTAATAGAGGTCACGTTTAAATCTAGATTTTAATTGTTAAAAAAAGGTAACAATTAATGTTACTAAAATTTATTTTTCACATTATGAAAAAATATGAAAATTTAGGTTTCAAAACAAAAGTTAATTACATGAGTTAATTACTGCAGAGTTTAAAAAATGAATATATTGACGTTTGTTGTGATTTTACGGTTTTATCTTTTATAGCTTTTATTTCCAAGTCCTTTCGAAGTTCAGTAAATAAATGCATTTGTTTTTCTTTTTTTGGACGGGAGCAAATAATGACGATTTCATTAATTTGTCTATTTCTTTGGGAGTTTCCTGACAGAATAGGGCAGGGCAGTTTATTGACCGCCATTCTTAATTTGTCATCAGAGTTAAATTCATTGCCTAAAGAGGCACAAAGGTGTTTAAACACTTAAAAGTTATCGGAATAAAATATTAAAAAAAAAATTCTAAACTAAGTTTAGAAGTTTGATGAATAATGCGCTCTCCGGAATTAATTTTCTAATAAAACTTTCTTCAAGCGACCAAGAAAAAGCGGAATTTATTTCATTTTCTTCAAGGAAATTGGTCGCTCATGGAGGGAGGTCAACTTCGATGGTCTCTGAATGGAGGTAAAATTAGTATTGAGAGTATGGGAATAAATTTCGTTCTATGACAAAATGGTCGTTCAGGGAGGTGGTCGCTTAATGGAGGTGGTCGCACAGGGAGGTTTCACTGTAGACAAAATATATGTAAAACGCATGGCGTAATTAATTATTCATATTTTTTTTTGTTTTGCAAAACTTAGGTAGCTTTACAAAACTTAAAACTTGAACTATTTTGAAACACATAAAAAAAAAGTTAAATGCATCAAAAAATTCTTCAAACAAGAAATTTTAATTGGAAGTAAGCTTATAAAAATATTATGTCATATGAATGTGTAGAACGGAAAAGCCATCTGTTCTTGCTTTGATAAGCAAAACAGTGCGAAAAACCGCAGACGATAAAAAACTATTAAAAACAACATATTGCGTTTAATCTTTGGAACAGGCAAATGGAGTTTTTTGCTGGATAATAGGTAGCGTTATGAACATGCAGTCTGTCAGATATAAACATTTAACCTAAAAAATTCATAGGGATAATCATCCCAAGATAATACTTTAGACAAAAATATGAGTTCGAGATATTTACACTAGCTTTGGTGTGGTTTAAATGATTCCCATCATTGCTAGTGTATGTATTATAGTGACATATTTTCTACTTCCAAAATTTGTTCTTCCTAAAACATGGATTACATCAGAATTTAAAGAACGACGTTAAGCAGGGGCGCGCCGACCCAGTGTGCAAAGTGTGCACCGCACACAGGCGCCAGAATAGTAAAGGCGCCAAATATTTTAGTCGAAGATGAAAATTTTGAATTTTTTTTATCCAATTTAAATTTATTAAAGCGGTATTTAAATCGAAAGTGCGTCATTTCTGATATATTCTTGAGTTCATTTTTACGTATAAGATATAGGAAATTGTCAGCGGCGTAGCTTTAGAGGGGGGGGGGGGGAGGGGAGAGTCTCAAACCGAAAGGCGCCACGGTATCGAAAGGTAACGGTCGAAAGGCGCTTTGTTGTCGAAAAGTCACGGTCGTAAGGTGCCACGGAAGGCTTAAGGGCGCCGTCAAGCACCTAAAATAAATTAAAAAAAGCTAGAAACATAAAAAATTCGGAAGGGCGACCGCGAATGTCCCTTTTGACATCCCTGCTCTAGATCAGGCCTAGGCCTGTCCAGCTTTTCAGAAAGCAGGGGTACACTACAGCCGGTGGCAAACATAGAAGGCTCCATTATTCAAATAATTGTAAATGTATAACAATTCTATCTTACTGTAGTATTGGTAGAGATACACATACTGACGATATAAAAACAGGTAGATATTATATTGCAGAATAGTAAAGCAACATAAGCCTCCAGGTTATATACGGTACCCATGTAAAAGTAAATTGCCGAAAAAAGCACAAATCAATCATAGCAATCGGCTGCATTATAACAAAAACAATAAATAAATAAAGCAGGTTGCAACTCAAAATGCAATGCATGTAAAAAAAGAAATGAAAAACTCCATTCGATTCCAAACAAATTTAACAGTCACGCCTATCATTGCATGCAACGCATAAAAAAAAAAACGAACGCATGAGCATGTAAGAAAGTTTCATGTCATTTGCAATCGGGAAACATGTTTTTGAGAACAATCTCAAAATGAATTACGTTTTATTGAAATTTTAATTGTATATTTTATAGATTTGCTTTGAACAAAGAATAATCGATCAAGAGCGAGTTTCACTCGCGTACGGATAGTTCATACAATAAATTTATAAATTACTAACTGCAATCTTACAAAATATACTCGTTAAACGAATAATAAGACTTTGCAAATAACTTGGAATTATGTTATCAAATATTTTTCAATAATTGCCTTCAATAATTGAATTCAATTGAAATGAAAAACGCTGACTATTTATCATTGTGATTCATCTTACCTAAAACAAAGACCTTGTACAAAGTTTAATTTTGTCATTGTGCCAAGTGCGCTTCGAAAGGAGGTCGCAAAGTTGCATGGCCACTTTGGTCTGTTCCCCGTTTTTTAAGATAGTTTTTTTTACTAATATCTGGGCTAATTATCGACAATTCTTTTGGAAAATCATTATCGAGAGTTCTTGGATGATTTTGCGTCAATATGTACATCGCGTCAATAGGTACATCGAACTCCTCTCAACTCACCCGCTGAGCGCCCGCCAAATAAAGTGTATGTATAACGGAAAACTGCGATTTTCTGAAAAACTGCATGACCTAGGATAATTGCTATAGTTTTCCTGCAAGATTTAAATAAATTCAAACTACTAATAATTTTTTCGTAATTTTATTTTCAGTAGTTTCGGAAATAGGAGGAGGGGGACATAATTTTGCCATACATTTTCGACGAATTCCTGAAAATATAATAGTATCTAAGAGTAAAACAAATATATTTTTGAGTTCTGTGTTAAGAGCTTTTTCGAACGATACCCCTCCCTTCTTTGGTGATTTTTAAATGAACCTTAAATTTGTATGATTTTATATCTTTAAC
>CAWVRF010001481.1:0-87005 GCA_963932465.1 Maratus speciosus | reverse complement strand
AAAAAAAAGTTTAAAATCATCTTCAAATTACTTGTTTGAATTTCAATATTTTAAAATGATTATTTTTGCATGCGATAGCTGAAGTTGGTCGTTAATAGAGCCTTTTTTAACTTTTTCAACTTTGGTTGTAGATCTTTTTAAAATAAAGGTACTTTCCCTTTGAAACCGGTTCCCCGAGTGAAAGTACATTTTAAAAAATCTGCAACCAAAATTGAAAAAGTAAAAAATGGCCCTATTAGAAGTCGACCTTATCTATCCTATGCAAAAAAATATATTCAAATAAGAAATTTGAAAAGAACCGTGCCATAGACTTAACATTAGCTTGTGAGTGTCTTCATATAACTGAAGAGTTCCCTTAAGCTGCCAGTGTTCTACCAATTGAGCTATCCTGGACAAATCTAGTGAATACAATTCACTCAAGCAACCTTTTGACAATGGCATCTGGTTTGTTATCTGAAACAGTGCAACAGAGTTAATCATTAGTAATGGAAGTTTAAGTAATCATTGGATATGTAAGTAAACTTCATTAATTCAACACAATTATTCTAATTTGTAAATAAACTGTAGAAGTTGTAATTTTCCAACTGACTGAAAAAGTGTCTAGACTGGTATTTGAAACATAGACTTTGGCAGCTGTGAATGTTCTACTGACTGAGCTACCCTGGACAAATCCAGGGGACGCAGTTTGCTCAGACAACTTTTTCATGATGATATCTGGCCTGTTATCTGAAGCAGTTCAACAGAATAAATTGCAAATTATGTATGCCCAAGTAAACGTTGGATACATAATTACACTTCATTAATGCAATACAATTACTCTAATTGGTGAAAAAATCATAGGAGTTGTTCGAATGAGGAAAAAAAGTGTCCAGCTCAGAATTTGAACCCAAGACCTTGTCTTAAGCGGACAACACTCTACCAACTCATCTATCCTGGACAAATCCAGTGAACACAATTTACTCAGACCGCCTTGTCAGGTCTCTGACGTTAATGAGACAAATGCCTAATGATAATAACTTTTAATTAATTTTACTTTCTTTATCATTCTATTTATTCTGTATATCATTATCTACGTACTTCAGTTATGGACAGTGTTTCGTATTTATGGGATTAAGAGTATCACTGTATTCATATTTGTATTGTATGAAAAGCTCTATTGTATAAAAAGAAATACTAGCAGATGTTCCTTTATATATCGGAATGTGGATAACAATAGGGAACCAGATAGTGACAAGCAAGGAGGATGAACAAAAGATAACATCCTGTAAATGACCGGTCAGTGAACAAGTGAGTCTAAAGGGACATGTGGGATAAGGCATGTAGCGGAGGGTATATGCTGTATACCTTCTGGATTTTTTTAAGTGCTCCATGTACCAACTGTTTCTCAAATAAAGCTATAGCATATACTCTAGTCATTAACGTTCACATAGCTGCCAACTTGTACGGATTGGCCGTACAATGTACGGATTTTGTTCTAATTGTACGGTTGTACGGATGAACAGTACGATTGTACGGTTTTGCGCGTGGGAAAAACAATCGCTGAAAAATGCTAATTTTTTCAAAGATCGCGTGAAAAAACGCTACTTTCGTCAAAGATTGCTTGAAAAACGCTAATTTCATCAAGGATCCGTTCAAAAACACTACTTTTGTCAAAGGATCGCGAAAAAACGCCAATTTTCTCAAAGAATCTTGAAAAAAGCCCTCATTTAAAAAAAACCGCTAATTTCGTCAAAGATCGAGGGAAAAAACACTAATTTCGACAAGGGATTGTGAAAAGTACGCGAATTTCGTCAAAAATCGTGGGGATAAAACGCGAATTTGTTCAAAGGATCGGGAAATGAACGCGAATTTCATCAAAGTTCGCGAGAAAAAGCGCGAATATCGTCAAAGATTGCGGGGAAAAAAAGAATTTTATCAAAGATATTTGAAAAAAAGCAAATTTTGTCGAAGAATCGCGAAAAAAACGCGTATTTCGTTAAAAATCGCGCAGAAAAACACAATTTTTGTCGAAAGATCGTGAAGAGAACGCGAATTTTGTCAAAATTCGCAGGAGAAACACTAATTTCGGCAAAGAATCGTGAAAAGAACGCAAATTTCGTCAAGGGATCGTGAAAAGAACGCGAATTTTTTCAGAAAACGCGTAAAAACGCTAATTTCGATCAAAAATCTTTGAAACAAAGCTAATTTCGTCAAAGATCGCGGGAAATAACGTGAATTTCGTCAAAGATCTCGTAAAAAAACGCGAATATGGTCAAGGTTCACGTAAAAAACACGCGAATTTTGTCAAAGATCTCGTAAAAAAACGCGAATTTCGTCAAAAGATCGCGAGAAAAATGCGAATTTCGTCAAAAGATTGCGATAAAATGTTTATTTCGTCAAAGATAGCAGAAAAAACGCTTTTATCAAAAAATTGCGAAAAAAACGCTAATTTTATCAAAAGATCGCGGAAAAAACGCAAATTTCGTCAAAAGATCACGAAAATAACACAAATTTCCTCAAAAGATCGCGAAAAAACGCAAATTTCGTTAAAAGATCACGAAAATAACACAAATTTCGTCAAAAGATCGCGAAAAAACGGCGAATTTCGTCAAAAGATCGCGAAAAGAAACAGTAATTTCGTTAAAGGATCGTGAAAAAAACGTGAATTTTTCACAGGATCATGGAAAAAACGCGAATTTCATCAAAGGGCCTCGAAAAAACTCATAATTAGACCGGAAGGGAATCCCCTCCCCCTTTCCTCCCCAATCCTTTGGCTGTGTAACCTTTCAGAAAATTTGCTGTGAATTTCAGAATTTTTTTCTTAGCATTTCCCATGCAAAAAAAAATTTCTTTTGATATCTCACGTTTTTATTTTGGAAAAAAAAGACTATACATGAATATAGCATAGAAAATGTTATGAAGTATTACTTTTTTCATTGCATGTGTATATATTATGCATTTTTAAGCACCCAAGAATACGTCATAAAAATTGTAAGGATTTCAATATTGACATGTTGGCAGGTATGCGTTCGTGGAAACCCTGGATTCCGGCAGAAGTACCAGTAACGTAATTCAGTTTTAGGTTAGAGGTAAAGCGCATGGTTTGGAGAAACTAACTACTTGTTCTGTGGGCATAGACACATAAAGTATTTTTCTAGTGAAGAGTATGAGAGTTCTGGAAAAACCTGTGCAGTTATCGGACTGAATAAGCCTAGTTGAGTACAGTCAATAGAGATGAGAAGAGTGTATATTTTTAATGATATGACCTAGTATGTAGATAATATCTTAATGTGTAATTTAACATTTGGAAAGATTTACTATATACATGTCTATAAATGAAATTAGTGTTTTGTTGTAAATGTAAATAAATTTTCCATTCAGTATTATTTGAAGTATCTTAGTTACTAATTCCCAACCTTCTCACATCGTGTCCGGTATCATTTACCTATAGCAGTAGTGGCCACCCCTCCGGGTGGTTCCGACCCGACCCCTTGAGTGGGGGAGGTGACCGGAAGCTCGGCCGAGTTCGTTGTGTACGAATGCGAGGGGGACGAATCGCCACCTCCTCGAGAGACCTGCGGTCGACAGGCCAAAGGTCCGGTGGCCACGGGTAACGGACGTTGTGCATGGGTTGCAGGGACCTTCGGGTCTGACTCTACGCGCAACCCCCGGCAACCAGGTTCTCTGGTCAAGCCGGATAGCGACGGTCCATAGGTCGATCCGGTGCCGGTCTAAGGGCCGGACGGTGTCGCCGGGCAAAGACTAGCTAAGGCGATAGGACCCCATCCACCTATTGACTAGGAGGGAGCCTGAGGTGAGAGAGAGGGCTATGTAGTGGAAAGTCCTTGGTGACTCGCTAGTGACGACGGGGCTCGCGGGAATGCCATGCAGGGACTCCCGGAGCAACTGAAGGGCGAAGGTTACGGACAGCGCCCAGGTTACTTTTTGACTTGGGTGGCTCATCCCGCCAAGGACCTCAGCTGTAGCAGTTGGGAGCCGACCCCAAGGTGGGTGGGGTTTGGCGGTGCCCCCGTCGACCAAGGAGCGGTCGCGTGGGGAGGCCAGTATGGCTCTGGTTGCTCCATGTCGTGCCGTGACCCTTGGGAGGGGGTCGGCCGGCAGGTCCACCCTCGAACGCTATCCCCACGGGAAACGGGCCGGAGGCTCGCCGGTAACGCGGCGGTTCTTCGAGCATCAGAGGAATTCTTGGTCCGATCCAGGTCCTTCGTGTCTATGCGATACTGGAGTTTTCCTCTCCCAGTGATGAGGACCTAGAGGTGTCTCCACCTAATTCTCGAACGCACTAACAAAGGTAGCGGTCGGTCCTTGCACGGGGTCATGGACCTTCGGGCAAAGGTACCCTCGACGGCCGTGAGGTAAGGTAGTGGTGGGCGGGCTCTTGCTCGCCTCCGCTGGCTTCTTGGCCTTCGGGTCGAGTCGAGTCGGTGGGGGCGGGTGGGACTCCGTTCCATCCAACCCCATAGCGAGGCGGGGTCTATCCCGTCTAGGTGGGACTTTCCGTGTCCGCCTGGGGTCGCTAACGGCACCTAGTCTGGGCCAACTGGTTCCCGGCGTGATCCACGGAGGGTTCCGTCGGTCAAGCCGGGTGGTTTGGGCGCAAAGCCCGGAGCTGAGTCGCTTTACGGCTGGAGGGACTTTCCCCGTCCTCCCAGGTTTTCAAGTTAGGGGCCCTTCTCTAACTTTCCTATCGGCTGGCCCACATAAATGTCTTTGCGGAAAATGGTAGTTGATCTTGGAGGCCTGCCGTAAATCAAATTCGGGTCGGGAAGCCTCGGTTCAGTTCGTGGGCCCAGCGTCTTTATAGGCGTCTGGTTCCTGCAGGGCTTGCGGGGTCTACCGGCTCGAGTAACCAAGTATAGGGACCACTTGGTTTTTCCAGCTGTGGTGAGGACTGTCGTAGCGGCCGTTCGGCATTTCCCAGGCATGGCTGTGTATCAGAGAGCAAAGCCTCTCTATTATGGTGTAATTTGTAAATAGTATTCACTTATTCAAGTACATATGCAGAAAGTCTATGAATACAGTCTTTCTTAAATAATCATAAATTAATACTCATATGTTAAATCTTATCAATTACATTTTAATTAACATTTATATGTACATAGATTATTCTAAACAAACAATGATATGAATATCATGGGTGCTTCAGTGATTTCTATGACTTTTTCCATTATTTAATATTCAAAATTATTTTTCCCCATTTTTTTATTTTTTTTTTTACATCTTCAAAATTCACCTTTTTCTTTTGTATTATTTTATTCCTCTACATCACAGGCCAGTCCCACTATCCATACATTAATTTTTTATCTTAGTCATTTTCGGTGGTCTAGACCACCGGTTTTAGCTTTCTCTATCCTTTCACCCTTTCCTTCCTTTTTCAATGCATATTCGGGTGGAGACAATCCTGGTAAGCTAGTAACTTGTATAGTAAAATCTTTTACTTTTAATAATCAATATCTGAAAAATAACTTGCTGACCCGCTGAGGAAAAGTAGGTCAACATAAATATCATAAGACGCTGCTGAAACTAATACTAAGCTATTACAAATCTGAATAATGGCGGGTAAAGTACCACCAATTCAGGGTCAAGGCCGACTATTATGGCCCTTTGAAACAGTTGAGAACTTACAATTGAGCGTCTATACTGTCTTTGATCAGATGGTAAGGCACTTTAATGGACATAAACCGAATGGTAATGAAGAAGGCGAAAAGTACTTGAGATTTCTACTTACAAAAATTAAAATCCAGAACGAAATCCTAAATGATTATCGCAATGCAGACCAAAAGGACGTTGGTCAGGAAGAAACGGATGCAGAGAGAACGGAAAAAGAAAGGGAAGTTGAAACGGAGGATGATATATTTCTTCAAATGACTGAGATCTACGTTCAGCTTATAAAAAAGCATACTAACGAAGCAAACAAAGAAGCAGAAATAACAAAAACGAAAATGTTGCATTACATACAAGAACTGGAGGTCAACATAGAATATCACAAAATACAGAGAGAATTACAAGAAAATAAGAAGGAAGAACAATTGCCATCCCTTGATGAAATTAACTATGACATATCACCGAGATTGAGTGACTTTAAGTATGAAGAAAGAAAAGATCAAAAGCTACAAAAACAGGCGCGATTCCAAAGACAATATAGGAAACACAACGTCGAACTTAATGCTTTGGAGTTAGAAATTGGGAGGTTAGAAAACGAAATAAAACAACTGAAGACAGCTAATCTAAATACAGAAACAGAGTTGAAAGAAACGAAAGACTTACTCGAGAAAAGTATAAAAGAAGGGGAAAAAACAAAAGAAGAACTGCAAGAATCTCTCTCAAATTTTGAAAAGATAAACCAGGAACTTGCTCTAATTAGAAAGGAAAACGACGAAATGAAAGCAAAACAGAGTCTAAATATATCTCATGAGGGCATAGATATAACGGATGGTGCAAATCAAGATTTTCAGTTATCCACTTCAAGCCAAACAGATTCATCAATAGATGATGGAGAACATACGAACCTAAGCCTAGAAGAAATAAAACAGTATATTAAAGAAATAAAACAATACTCATACGACAACCAGGATTATAATGAAGAAGAAAGGAAGAGAAAGAGAGGAATTAAATTATTGAAGCGCGAATTTATGCACCATGGCAGAAAAACCTGGAACAATAAAATGGTAGAATCAATTGTGAAGCTACTAATCAAAGAAGAATTGTATACTCAAAATCAACAGACGACGATCAAAGGACAAAAAGATGTAGTGTATCCAATACTAACAATATTACAGAAAATAGTTGCACTTAAGGAATCGACAGTAATAGAAGAAGAAGAGCTTACAAGTCAGTTTGAAGGTCTGAAAAACTCGAGGTTAAAATATGTACCTATACAAACAGCGGTAATGGACCACTTAAAAAATTCAAAAAGTCAATTGGATAATATTCAAAGCACTCTAATGAATACTATTGAATCCCTTAAGAATAATTATATTCTGTCTGCGGAGAAGACCTTACAGCTAGTACAATCCACAATTGCGGAAGGTTTAAGTAAATTGACTCATAACATAGAATCAGACAATGTACCAGCTCAAAACAATCAAAGAAAAACGTTAGAGGGAAATCAGGATGTCTCGACAGAAAAGAGAAATTTAGTATTAATACCAAAGGACAAAAAATCGCTCAAAGATATTACAACAATTCTACGAGAAGAAGTGAGAACATTGGAAGAATTTCCGGAGCTACCTAATATTAAAATAACGCTCAATAATAACTTAAAGATGACAGCAACAACAGACAAAATAAAAAGAATAGAAGAAGTAGGAAAGTAGTGGAGAATTCTGAAAAACTACAGAAAGTAACAACGGTAATACGTCCAGAATCTAGGAAGATGAAAATGTTACTATTGCGGGTGCCATCAGATATCAAGGAAAGCGAAATAGAAGCGGAACTAAAACATAAAGCAAAATTGAATACAGGCTCATTCACAATTCTTAAGGCGATACAAACAGACAATGGCAATTCCAAAAATTGGATTGTGGAGACAGACGCAAAAGACTGTCGGCGACTTACAAAACAAGGAGCAATAAGAGTTCTCACAGAAAGGATTAGAATTGTAAATTACATAAGAGTAATAAGATGTACCAATTGTCAGGCTCTAAATCATCATACAAAATCTTCTTGTAATTACAATACACAATGCGCAAATTGCGCAGGTCGACATGCAACAGAGAAGTGTGTGGAGACTACTATTAAATCCATTAATTGCATCAGATACAATGGACAAAATATAAATCATCATGCCTTCGACTCAGAATGTCCGATATATCAGATAGAAAAAGAGGAAAGACTAAAAGCGTATTATAGAAATCAGCTTCAACAACAGAAATCGGATAGTAAATTAAGGTCAACCAATATTAGAAGAGAGGAACATCTGGAAACAATTAACAACAGACAAGAAAGAACATTAAGACAAAGTAATAAAAGACGAGAAATACAATCGAAACAACAAATAGATGGATTAGAGAAAAGACCACTAAGGGAAAACAGAAGAAGGGATAGATTTTTAAGCGAAAATAGAAGAAGGGATAGATTTTCAAGTGAAAACAGTAGAAGGGATAGAATGTCAAGTGAAATCCAAGGGAAAACACAAGAAAACGAAGATTATACTTACAATAATGAAACAGAGTCTGAGGATGATTATACGGATCAATATGGTTATAATAAAAACGGAAGCAGAAGAGTGAATGAAGATGTAGACAATATAACCTATGGATTAGGACAGATTACAAATAGAAAAAGGGAAATCAGAACGGTAAGAATGAGAACTTTTGAGAACACGAGCAGGAAAAATACTAAATACAGTTACCCAAAATACAAAAGGGAGGCCTTGCCTCCCAACAGTCAATAGAGGCGAACAGGGCCCATCAACTGCACAAACCTTAACTCAACAAGAAATCTCACAAAAATATTTGAAACTAGCACAAATCAATTTAAAAAAAAAAGAGCAACAGCATATTTTATTAAAGATGCAATAAAGCAAAATTACTCGATTGCATGTACACAGGATACTGCACTAACAGATAAAAGGCCACATGGTTTGCCAGTATCGCTCCCTTATTATTCGTCCTATTCTAATAACTGTCATATAATAATCTTTAACACAAATCTTCAACATATACAAGTTCAGAGACACAATAATTCTGTTTTTGTAAATATTACATTTCGAGATGAAGAAATAACAATAGGGTCTCAATATTCACCTCCCTCGGCAAATCTTAATGATCATTTACAAGCATGGGCGGATGAAAGGGGAATGAGTGAAAACCTTATATTATTAGGTGATTTCAATGCACACAGTCCTCTCTGGGGTTACGAATCGGATGATGAAAAAGGAATTCAACTAATCAACCACATGAGTGCACATCATCTGATTTCGGCTAATGACCCCAATAGCCTGCCTACTTTCGAGACACAAAGATCTAAAGGTTGGCCGGATGTCTCATTATTATCTTTTAAAATTTTTTCAAAACTTCTAACATGGAAGGTATCAGAAGATATGGATTACGGTGACCATCGTCTTGTGACCATCGAAATGGATATTCGAATCCCCGAAATACCACGAAGAAGATACAGAACACAGAATACCTCCTTCAAAAGTTTTAATAAATTACTCACATCTTACATAACAGAAAATGTAATAGAATTTAACAGTATACAGGCAGTAAATGAATTTGAAATAATGTATAAAAAATTTTTAAGACAAATCCACCAGGCGTGTGAGAAATCACTAAAAAAACGAAAAAGTACATACCAGCCAAAAATAACCTGGTGGTCGCAGGAATTGAGAAAGGTAAGAAACTACACAAGAGCGTTAAGATGGAAAACTAAATTGCCGGAAGTAACAGAAGAAGACATCCAAAAGTACCGCAGACAAAGAGCATGTTACAAAAGAAAGATTGTGAAAGCGAAAAGAGAGGCGTGGATAAACTTTTGCGAGAAGACGAAAGACCCGTGGGGTAAAACTAAAAAGATAGCCTTCCAAGACTTTTATCACCAACAATCATACGCTCTCGCAAATTCAACAGCAGCTCCTCAGACAAAGAAAAACTTTTACAGAGAACTAACAAATAATATCTATGGTCAATCGGGAAAAGACACAAAACAACCAAATGCTCCAGACACAACAGCGCCGCCTTTCACCCATAAAGAACTTAAGTCAGCAATTTATAACTTTCAGAAAAACAAAGCGCCAGGCATTGATAATATTGATCATCCCATACTTCGCCAAATTTACAAAAATCACTCAGAATTATTGTTAAGTATGTACAATAAACTGTTACAATTAAACTATTTTCCGCTTGAATGGAAGAAAGGGGAACTGGTATACTTTCTAAAGAAGGGCAAACCACAAGATGTTACCAACTCATATCGACCAATCTCTCTACTACCCACAATGGGCAAAGTTTTTGAAAAACTCTTACTCAAAAGAATGCTACATAGTTTACATGGAAACGAGGATCTTATTTCGTCACAACATGGTTTTCTACCAGGTAAATCGACTGAAACGGCTATTCAGGAAGTCTTGGACCATATAGAGGAAAGTCAACAGGAAAATAATTACACTTTCTTAATCTCATTAGACTTCAGTCATGCATTCGACTGTTTACCATGGAATCCGACAATAGAGGAATTATATTCACTACAGGTGCAAACACCGTACATTAATACGACTGATTCCTTTTTATCATACAGATCTGCCTACATAAATTGGCTTTACAAAGATCTACATTGGTTCACGAAGGGATGCCCACAGGGATCATGCTTAGGCCCATTCCTGTGGCGTATTTTCCTGAACAAACTGCTGAAATTGCTTAAAGAAGAAGGATATCTAGCAGTGGCATATGCGGATGATGTGTTATTAATAATAAGAGGACTTTCCCGAAGAAAAATTGAATCCACAGGGAACAAAGTATTAAAACTGATTTCACAATGGGCAGAAAAATATAATATAACAATTAGTAATGAAAAAACAACAATGATGCAAATTAGAAGACCACGTTATCTCAAGCGACCACCGATTTTTAAATTAAACAACAAATCCATAAAACTAGAGCCAACAATTAAGTATCTTGGGATCACAATAGACAGTACTCTTTCATTCTTGCCTCACCTACATCATAAAAGAACTGAAATCTCAGAAATCATTCAGAACTTGTTTAAATTTGCATCGTCTCAAGGGGGAATATCAAAATCTATCTTAAAGTTATGGTACAACCAAATACTGGAGAAAAAGGTGTCCTATGCCGCAGCCACGTGGTTTCCTAAGCTACAAAGATCACACGGATATAGACTCCTTTCCTCAATACAAGCACAATGTCTCCTACTTGTGTCGAGAGCATATAAAAAAACCGCTACAATCGCGCTTTGTGTATTAACAGGGGTATTACCCTTAGAATTAAAATTGAAGAAAGTTGCAATACAAGGCTGCACACTGAGACTCAATAAACGGATCCAAAATTATAACCCAAACGACTATCAAAAGAAACATATTCCCACGGATATTCCTCCTTATATTGATTATTTTAGATGGGCTGAAGACCAAGATCCCATAATAGAACCACAGGTAGAAATATTTACAGATGGATCGAAAATGGAAGATGGTGTAGCGTTTGCTTTTTGCGTATATTATAAAGAAAATGAAATATACAATTTTCAAAATAAATTGAGAAAATGCAATTCTTCCAGGCTGAACAACTGGCTATCCTTGAAGCAATCAAATGGAGTGATAAGTCTCACTATACCTATATACAGATTAATTCGGATAGTTTATCCAGTCTTCAAGCAATAGATGATTTAGGTACTCACGACCCTCTGACAGCAGATATAATTCACAATT
Source organism: Maratus speciosus (assembly GCA_963932465.1). Taxonomy (NCBI): domain Eukaryota; kingdom Metazoa; phylum Arthropoda; class Arachnida; order Araneae; family Salticidae; genus Maratus; species Maratus speciosus. Next base: position 75,622 of record CAWVRF010001481.1, on the reverse strand, counting down.
TACAAAGAACTGACAAAGTTTTTCAATTTCAATGGGTCAAAAGCCACATCGGTATAGTAGGCAATGAACGGGCTGACTTTCTTGCAAGGGACGCAATAACCTCTATACCGCCAGGAAAAGAACAATGGCATCCAGTGCCTGCATCGACTCTGAAATGGACGTTGAAGAACAATTCGTTGCAAGAGTGACAGCAGTTATGGGACACTGAATATCGAGGCAGGAAAGCCTACGAATTATGCCCTACTGTGTCATCAGAAACATTAATATCACATCGGCACTTATACCTCTTCATAACAAACCATGGACCGTTCCCCGCTTATCTTTCTCTTTTTAACAGGGCACCGTCCCCGTACTGCACATGCGGCGAGATAGGAGACTCTCTCCATTATATCTTAAAATGCCCGCTAACTTCTCTTTATCACATCAAGAAGCCTAGAAACACAAAACTTTCATCATGGTTTAAGTACGTTCTGAAAACCCCAAATTTAACAAAGAAAATTATCGACTGTATTGGTCTAATAGAACTGAATCAAGGACTGTTTCAGATGCCCCCAGTCCATCTGGTGGGTCTGGATAATCCACTATTTGTGGATAGTGACGATTAAAGTACATCAAAGAATTGTTTAAACGGTAATCAAACGATTACATTATAAACTGTGCCACTATAATCTTAATTATCCATAGACTGCTACACTAGAACTCTAATTATTTATAAACTGTTAGATAAGAGCATTAATAAGTCATATTAATACATTCATAATATCTTTCATATAGCAGAGATCATTCTTGTATATGAATTTGTACATATTATTTTATTGATTATTGTTTTATCATATTATTCTATTTACTCCTATTTGTTGTATACATAATACTTTTGGGCCCGCCCTGAAATAATAGGGTGGCCCATTGTGATTGATGACTGTATATTTTAAACCTCAAGATCCAATAAATGTTAGCCGGCGGTTGGAGGACAAACCACAAAACAAGCACCTCCGTGTGTCGTCCGGAGCCGGGCTGGGGCCTGACCTGGGGGTCCTCCTTCGTGCGCTGGTTTTTGTGGGACCGTGGCCTTGGCTGTGGTTCCGGGAAGTGGAGAAGGTTTGCAGGGCGGGGCTAGTGGAGCTAAAGCCGCATGGTAGGCCACCCCGCCTTGTGGAACGCTGTTTTCGGAATAGTCGTCGCCATGTGCGCTGGGCAGCGGCGTCGGTCTTGACCGGAGTGTGCGTGGGGTTCCGCTCTGTTGGGGCTTGTCTCACGGGTGGTTTCTTGTGTAGACAAATGGGCTTGAAAAGAGCCTGGGACCGGAAGGCGGTCCCCCTTTTTTTTGGGGGGGGGGCACCACTGTCTTACCTATAGCAGTAGTGGAAATATATCAACTAAGGAGTGTTTATTTGCATCTTTATGTCTGGTGGACTAAAATTTGAATAATAGTTATTGTATCGTCAACAAATGACTACAAACCTTTTGAATAAATTGCAAGTAATGGAAGTCCAAGTATGTATGCATTGAATAAGTAATTATACATACATCATTAATTCAACACAATTATTCTAGTTTGTAATAAATCATAGGAGTAGTAATTTTCCAACTGAGGGGGGAAAGTGTCCTGACCGGGAATTGAACCCAGGACTTGTTTTAAACCGACAACACTCTACCAACTCAGCTATAATGGACAAATCTAGTGAACACAATTCGCTCAGATAACCTTTTGATAAAGACTTCGAGTCTGTTACCTGAAATAGTTAAACAGAATAAATCAAAAGTAATGGAACTCGAAGTAAATGTTGTTGGTGTTATTTATGACGGCCGATTATCTGCACGAGGGATATTGGCGCCCGAGGGGGTCTTTCTGGGAGTACCTAACACCTATTTACGCATGGAAATCCAAGGTTCGAAGAAAACCACGGAAAACTCCGAACGATTAGGCCGACGGGCGTGATTGATTTCGAACCCAGCACCTCCCATCTACCAGCGAAGTAAATGTTGAATATGTAATAACACTTCCTTAACTCGTTATACTATATATTTATGCCATATTTACATAAAAGCGAGTTCTAAATTTTCGAAAAGCGAAGTTATTTTATTTAAAAGAGTAATTAATAAAATATATAAAAGCTGTATTTTTTAGTCTCATTTAAAAGGCTATTCATGAGTGAGTTTAAAAAAGAAATCAGCGTTTAAGAGAGCCCTCCCTCTTCCTTTTGCCATACCACCACTTTGCATGCATGCGTTTTTGTTCAAAATCATTTCAGCCAAATCAATTTTATTTCTTATAGGTGGCATTTTATATAGAGACACTCTAGCAGTAGGGTGCCGCAATAAGAAAATAGTGAGATACGAGGTATAGTATTTGATTCGTTAGTCGATTGTGGACAAAAAAAATCGCCAAGCTAATGCTTGTGAAGTTTCAATCGTATAATCGAACTCATGCAGGCGAGTATCGCCAAGTTTTGAAATAAGAAATGCTTACCAATACTACCAAAGATTGCCTCTGGATACAGCGCCTAGAATAAATAGTGTGGAAATCTGCTATCAAAGCAGCGCTAAAAAATTGTATACCTTAAATGTGCAATGATGCTGAAATCCAATGAGCCGATCGCAGCGACATCTGCGTAATATTTTCAATATAAACGTATTATAACAGCGCCTAGACCAAATCGTTTTGGAGTTTTAGAAAATATCCTGCAGATGTCGCTGCGATCGACTATTTGCATTTCAACATCGTTTGAAATTTAAGCGATACAATATTTTAGCACTTTTTGAAGTAATACTGGGGTTAGGGCTCCTATAATACAGGCTGAATCGTCAAGCATTTTGTTTCCCACTTTGACCAATGAGCGATTGTTGCCCACGCGGCGTGGCCAATCGTTCTTCTCCTACCGGCAATTAAATGGCGGCGTGAGTCAGCCCGTATTGTAGGAGCCTTAACTGGGGTAAGGAAAGGGCAGCTGACGTCACTGTTGGTCGAATTGCTGTTGGTCAGCAAGAAAAACCTGTTCATTCATTATGACTCCTACTATACGCGTAAACTTCGGGAATTTGATTGGTCTTTAACAGATTGATCTAACAGATCTATGATATGATCGAGGCTAACGAAAAAGACAGGCTACCGCGGTGGGTCCGATTATTCTTTTTTTACAGACCGCTGGAATCACGTGATGCTCGAATGCACCAATGAAGGTGTGCAAAAAGAGCATCACGTGACTCCAGCGGTCTGTAAAAAAAGAAGAATCGGACCCACCGTGGTAGCCTGTCTTTCTCGTTAGCCTCGGGTAAAGTCCATAGGTGTGAAGAACATTTAACACTGCTCCCCTTTCGTCCAATAAACAGTCTTTTTTAGAGGTTTTTCCCAGCTAGGCGTGGCTATTGCCATTTGCGGGTAAAGTCCATTTGTTTGGAGAAACGCGCATGCCTAAGCAAAATCTGAACATCATATGTCGCCATGTAATAGAAGCACGTTACCTAGCAAGAGTGGTTAGGTATAAGCCACAGAGTAAAGAGAAATGATAGATTTGAGGTGTGGTGGCTGGGAATGACGCCGGAAATGCAGCTCTATAATTCATATTCATTACATCCGGCTCAACACACAATAACTTGCTTTGACGTGCCTGTCAATGGACCTTATGCGAGGCTAACGAAAGAGACAGGCTACCGCGGTGCATCCCACGTGTCTTTTTTTACAGACTGCTAGAGTGACGTGATGCTCTTTTCGCACACCTTCATTGGTGCATTCGAGCATCACGTGACTCCAGCGGTCTGTAAAAAAAGATATGTGGAATGCACTGCGGTAGCCTATCTTTCTCGTTAGCCTTCGGACCTTATGCAGATAACGTCAGACGCCAGAGCTGGCGGTATATTCATCTGTTATTCTAGCCACTGCACCGCCAGAATAGACGGTTTCAGTGATGACGTCAGATATGACGTTTTTCTTGGATACTGACTCCAAACAAACCGTTGCTATGCTGTGTTTTCTATTTTTACTATATTTTATAGCTATATTTTGCAGCTATATCTCATAGATATACGTTTTAATACTTTATATGCAGTGGTAACATTTTCTACAATTTATATTTAATAAGATATGAAACATAGCAACCGTTTGTTTGGAGTCAGTTTCCAAGCATAACGTCATGATTGACGTCACACTGAAATCGTCTGCAAACACCGCTAGCAGACGACTTTAGTCTTGATCCAGGTTGAGTGCATACATTTTAACAGAAATTTTGCAAAGTTAGGAAATTTTCTTGCATACAGAACAACAATTTGAATTTATATTACAATATATCAAGTATATGCTGCTACAACAATGAATTTTTTTTGCTGTATTTTTAATCAACAAGAATTAATAACTCACACTCCATAGACTGCTATGCTGAACACTGACAGTAAATACCGCCAGCAGACGAATTTTAGCCTCGACCTCAGGTCACGTGCATAAGGTCCATTCAAACCTACATTGCTTTTCCTTTTACCATTAGGAATTGTTATTCATTATTTGCGTGTTGACCATAGGTATGATTAAAATTTAGTTTTAAAATGACTAATATATCATTTCACAACTAAGGATTATTTGATTATTTTATCATTTATCATATGTATTTTAGTATCAATATCAGAACCATAAGTTCGAAAGGAACAAAATTCTTTTGTTGAACGTTTGTTATTACCCAAAAATCGCTGTTACCATTCTTCTTTTTTGTTCAATGGATTAAACATAAACAGCTCACTTTTATTTAGAGAAATGCACAGGTGACGTCAAAGAATTCGACCCTTATTCCACGTGCTTGTTTTATTTAGGCCAAATGAGGGCATTTGAATTTGAGCTATAACCCGCATTATATTGTAAATCGTTTTTACGGCATACTGCATCTCTATTGTTTCTCTTTACTGTATGAGTATGGTACAAAGTACTATACTCTTTACTGTATGAATATGGTACAAAGTACTATATTCTTTACTGTATGAGTATGGTACAAAGTACTATACCTACGTACTATAAGGTGGATATAAGAGAAAGTGCTATTTTTGTGACAACGTTGGCTGTCATATGCATTAATTTACGGTGTTGCTGGTAGAGTGGTTTTATCAGGGTGCGTCCAATGGAGCTAACAAAAGTGACTAGTTACTTTACGTCACTGTTAGTTTCAACCAAAGACATATATCCTGTTGTTTTCAATGTAACAGTTTCAAGCCCTTGATCGCAACAGGGCCACTTTAACCATCGGGTAAACCAGGGTTCCGACTCCTTCTATATAATTCAAAAGAACGTTTCCTCCGCATAAAATAATATTTTTTTTTGTTGTTCTATATTTATTTTTAAATGTTTCTTCGTAAGAAAAAATTGCCTATTAACTTTATTTTTTACAGACGAAATTGACATAATTGTCAGGGCTGTATAGATTTGATGATCCTGGAAGTGTGAATTAAAACAATATTTTTTGTATTATCTATATTACGTATGATACACATAATTAAAAAAATTATTAGTCAAGTAATTCAGTATACGTTGGGTAATACTAACTGCTTTGCCAAAGCCCCACGCGATGTTGCGCCGGACCTGGATCGCAATCTTTCAGTTTGTATCCACCTAATCAAAATCATCAGTTTGTCAGCCTGTATAAACATCAACGAAATCCGATTTGCAAACGCCCCACCAGTGGCCGAGAGGTTCTGCTCTCGAAGCTGGTAGACGGGAAGTGCTGTGTTCGAACGCAATCCCCCCCCCCCCCCATCGGCCTAATCGTTCGGAGTTTTTAGGGTTTTCTTCGAACCTTGGATTTCCAAGCGTAAATACGGGTTAGGTTCCCTTAGAAAGACCCCCACAAAGAAACCTCCTCCCCTTTGGGCATACATGCTTCGTGTTGATAATTGGCCGTCATAAATACAAACCAAACCGATTTGCAAACAAAATGCCTATCAGTTTGTTTTCAATGAACTTTCACTTTTGTGATAAAGACAGACTTGCACACAGAGCTCTTAAAACTAGGCTCCACAATGTTTTTAACTTGCATCAGCAGTCGACAAGCTTCAGTAATGTTTTCGAAGTATACGTCACTTATTTGAACGAATACTATAAGCATGATGATGACAAGCAATTCTGACAAGATGCTATGGAATAATCAAGCATCTTCAATACAGTCTCAGCTGTGATTGAAGAACTACCAGACCCTGACTATCGCACGGACACGAAATTTTTCATAATTTCATCTAAATTTCCATTAAAAGTCATAATTGTAAAAAAAAGGGATATTTGAGACATTAATACGATGAAATGACAAAAATATATCTGAATGGTTAAAAGCACATTTAAAAAATAACAGAAAACATAATTTATTGGAACTATTTTTCAATTTTCCGGAATACTTAATTTTTTTAGTTTACACTTTTCGGAAAAGTGTGTAATACCTAATATGTAAAAAAAAACTAGTATCAGTAAATGAATCAATCTAAGGTGGCACGAAAATTGAAAGTGCCCTGAGCACAGAAACTTGCTAGTTGGGCCCTGAGAACTACGGCCATTTTAGAACAAAAATCGTGCCCACATGCACGGTTTGATTATTGGATGGTTATAAGACCGTCAAATTTCTGCCCAAAATCCTGTCGATGAATAAAATTTTAATTGGCACTGTATTTGTAGATTTAGGCTCTGTTCATATGACGGCGATTGGATCGCCTCTGGCCGCGTCACTAGTCCTTGACTTGCTTCTTGACAGTCAAGGACCTGTGGCCGCTACTCGTAGCTACGCAGTATTCCTCGCTGTACCCCAAAACCTTTGAAGGCCTGTTCACTCTTGCAACAACACGCTGGAAGAAAAGGATATCAGCGTGCATGATTCGGGTTCGATCTTCGGATATTCCAAGCATCCCGTAAGTTTATAATTACACTGGATAATTTTAAGAGACAATAACTGCCGAAAAACGACGAACAAGGCTAGATTCTCCTTCGACAATTTTCCACACATTTCATTGGTTTCTATCTACGTTGCTCCGTTACACCACAAAAGAAACACTATGCAATATACGTACAGATGCATACTCATACTGTGCTTAGACGTTGTAGGCCAAATTATGCAGAACCTTCATTCCAAACTTCGCGATACTCATCTGGTATCTGGGCAAGTTCAATATTCGATAATAAGATCGTAACTAAGATAGTTAGGAAACATCAGCTTGACGTTAGTGGAATTTGCTTTAGTCAAGAATCGTTGGAACTAATCGAATTTTATATTCCACATGCCAACACTCCCATCTCGAGGAGCACTAGTATCACTCGAATAATCGAATTTGCCCAGGTGAGTGTCGCCAAGTTCTAGAATGTAGATTTGGGTTTGACATAGTTTGGACAAACGCGTCTGTCAGCTGAGAGGTTCTGCTGTCAAAGCTGACGAGAGGGAGAGGTGCTGGGTCGAACGCAATCGCGCCCGTTGACCTACACTTTTGAAGTATTCCGTGGTTTTCTTTATATCTTTGGAAACCCTGCGTAAATACGGGTTACATTCCTTTTAGAAGTACTTGTGAGCTCCGGAGAACACAACGCATCTAAGGCTTATATTTCTAATGTAAATATTCGGCCGTCATAAATAGCAACAAAATACAAATGCATCTGTCTAAACATAGTCTGATTATTCTACGTCGCCATTCTTGTACAGAGGCACTCTAGGCTGAACTTCAGATGGTTTCTTGAAAGATTGAGAATCAATTTGAGATTCGTTTTTGTGCTGTATGGAAAAACTTCATCCTGGCTGAGTGAACTCTTTAGTTTTATTAAAAGTATCCTGATATGGAAAGTCTATAGAGATGAAGACTTGCCCTTCAACAGTGGATTGAAAGAAGATATCGCTAAGAGAGCATGGAAGCGTGCGAAGAGTTTCTTTTAGAGTGCATAGACATATCCTCGTTGATCTACAGTGGAAAGAAAAATTGGCAAGATACTTTTCTGTAAACAAACATCTGGGCGTCAGGGAGTATCGCAGCACATTGCATGAGGCAGGAGACAAATTTTGAAATTCGATTTTGTTTCTCTTCTGTTAACAGTTAACAGGAAAGAAACAGAACTAGCTGTTTCCTGATTCACACTTTGTGCCTCATGTCTGTGCCGGTGTACTCGCCATGTCTGTGCCCCCTAGATATTTGAGAAAGCCTTGTCAAACGTCACACAAATCAGGCAAAACAAAGAAAAAAGATCATTCACTGGCTGATGGATATCCACGAACCAACGAATGATCTTTTTTGTTTGTTTTGTCTGCTTTGTGTGACGTTTTCGTGACGCGTGTCAAGGCTTTTTCAAATATCTAGGGGTTTGATATGGCGCGCCATAAATAGACGGCTTGCACATGACGTCACATGTTCAGAAGAATCTGGCATCGCTTCATATGGTGCCCAAATATAATGCGAATGTGGTGTTCTCCATTTGGCTTATTAGCACTATAATGATAAAAATAAGATAAATCTAAATTAAACAGAAAGACAACACGTGCTTTTAATGGTAAACGTGGCGTTCTGACGTTCCGTGTGAGCTCCAGATGCAATACCAGATTAGAGCATCAGTCGTTGCTAATAGCAACGTGACGTCAATGCAAGTCGTCTATATTAATAAGGAGCCTAGATATGTGAGAGGTGACATATGATGCTCAGACGGTGCCAAGACAGATACGTTTGCTCAAATTATGGAAAACCTTGGCATTTCCTATTCCAAAACTTGGCGATGTCCACTTGAACGAGTTCGATTATGCCAATGAGACATAGAGAGCTTAGATATAAGAGGCGACGGAATACAGTGTAAAATGTTTGATTGGTTGAGACGATTCTGGACAGGAGCAAATCGCCAAGCATCTTGGCATTTCTGCCGTCGCCAAGCTAATGTTTGTTAGCTTGTCATACCGCGACCAACGACATGCAAGGCCAGTTCATGTCTTTTAAAACGTCACATAGAGTAGGTCATCTTTACACGATGATTGGCACAAAGCGGCGCAACCGTCGTTTTGTGCCAACCGCCGTGTAAAGATGATCCATTCCGTGTGACGTTATAGACTTGGCAGGCCATATATTTAGGGCTCCTATAATACAGGCTGAATCGTCAAGGATTTTGTTTCCCACTTAGACCAATGAGCGATTGTTGTCCACGCGGCGTGGCCAATCATTCTTTTCCTACCGGCAATTAAATGGCGGCGTAAGCCAGTCCGGATTATAGGAGCCGTACATATAGTGTAAACGCAGCATTAAAAGTCCTGAACTGGCCTTGTATGTCGTTGGTCACGGTCATACTTAATTGAACTCGTCCAAGCAAGTATAGCCAAATTCTGGAAAATAAAAAGACTATGTTTGCCATAATTTCGACAAACGCGTGTGTATCTGTAAGGACAAACTGAGCATCATATGTTGCCTTTCTCCTATCTAGACGCACGCTAGGAGATTTGTTTTTCTTCAGAATCCAATCAAATCTTATACACTCCGCCATTCTGATGTTGAGGTAGATTATAAACACGACCAGTTATGGTTGGTAAACATGATCATGTTGAGAACAAGTACGTACGGTTCCTCCGTATGAGAGTGGCGACATATGGGAAATAAAGATTGATTGAAACGATTTTGCACAAAAAAAATCGTCAAACATCTTTGTGACCTTGTCATTTTCGCTAAAGCTAATATTTGTTGACTTGTCTCATTCGTCTAATAGAACAGTCACCACCCCCTAAATACAAGGCTTAAGCACTGGCCCAACAATGGCGGCTGCCGAAGACGGATTTTTTTAACATATGTACGGTCCCTTAAATTTAGACACTAGTATTTTATAAAAGATTTCTTTGACTTGTTTAATCTTAGAAAAATAAAGCGAAAATAAACTTTTGAAAATTGTTGGTGCTAAAATCCAAGGGGCCGTACATCCTCTGAATAACATCCGCCTTCGGCAGTCTCCATTTTTTGTGTAAACGCTCAGGTCTAGAATTAAATGGGCGGTGGACAAGGTGGTATGCATTTTGTTAATCCACTAATTTCTATTGATTTTTACTAGTTTTATAATAATTGGAGGATTGGGTTCACGTGGCTGAAATTGATCTATCGAATTCGTTCAGGCGAGTATTCCCAGCTGTGAAATTTGGATTTGCCATAGCTTGGACAAAACCTCCAATCTGACCATGCGCCATATCCTACTCTCTTATAAAGACACCCTATCTTATAATTACCAAGGCCTCATATACCATTTAATTTTCAAAGGTCTATATTTACTGATCGAATGGACTTTACCCACAAATGGCAACAGCCACGCCTCTGCGAGAATATACCCTCAGAAAAAGACTGTTTATTGGACGAAGGGGAAGCAGTGTTAAAATGTTCTTCATGCCTATTGGCGTTTTCTTTCTGTTTACCCGCAACTGACGTCACATGGGTAAAGTCCATTTCGCCACTCTCAAATACATAAAGACAGATTGCAAGTACACTGCGTTATTAAACATGTGCGATATTAGAAATTACAGTTTTTATAAATTGCGATATTGGAAATTACAGTTTACGCGTTTACAAACACGCGTGTATCTCTAAGCACAAACTGAGCATCATATGTCGCCTTTCTCATAACTAGGCTCCGTCACAGATTAAATATTTTACATATTATTTATGAGACATTTAAACTGTGGGCTCCGTAGTTAGACATGCTAGACGATAGTGGATATCTCTCCAAGGTGCTTGGCGATTCGCGAATCATCAGAATCGTCTCATCAAATCTTATACATTCACCTATTTTCATGCTGTGGCTGGTAAACATGATCATGTTGAGAACAAGTACGTAGGGTTCCTCCGTATGAGAGTGGCGACATATGGGAAATAAAGATTGACGATTAATTGTTGAGCAAAATCGTTTCTGTCAAACATCTTTCTGAACCTGTAATTTTTGCTGAAGCTAATATTTGTTGACTTGTCTGCAGTTTCAAATGACGTCACAAATCGGTCAAATATCCGTTGAAGGGCAATTGATTGGTAGCGGAGAGGATTGTGCGAGCAGTTGGAGGTCAACCGTGCAGTTGTGATTAGCTGATAAAAAGATCATCAGCTGATTACAACTTCCTTATTGCAAATGTTTGTATCGCAGCAGACAATCGTAATTTAAAATAGTTGACGGTTTATATTAAAAGAGTTCATACATAATATGATGACTACTCTGATATTAAAACCTTCCGTAATGTAAGGTGTAGGGAAAAAAGTTGTCTTTAAATTCGTTACAAAAACAAATCGCCAAGCATCTTGAGAGTCCTTTATTGCCAAGTTAGTGCTCGTTAATGTGTATCACTAGCCCGGATAGGTATTTCCATGCTCTGGAAGATGTAAGTTTGCTATGACAGACGTTTGACTATGAATTCGATTCTGAACGCTATCGTTGTTCATTTCAATGGCAACATTTTTCTCTATTATTGTTTTCGACACTAACGATATTGAAGTCGTACAGGCAGCGCTCAGAATACGGTCCTGGTGCTGCGCGCGATCTGATTATTAAAAGATGTATGGGCGACATGGAGTAATGAAAAGAGAGGACTGGACATATCAATTTTCCACCGTGGATAGTTCTGCAGACGAAAAACGCATTCTTTCCCCACCATCCACGTCCACCATATATGACTTTCATCGATAGTAGTCCTCTGTGCAAGACGCGGCTAAATATGGCAGACGCAGACGGGAGTAGGAAAGGTATCAAGTGACCTCATTTATGAATGCTCCATCTACTGGGTTGGGGTTGATTTTTGACGGCCAATTATCTACACGAGGGATATAGGCCCGGGGGGAGTGCCCTCCGTGGGGGTCTTTGCAAGGGAACCTAATCCGTATTAACGCATGGAAGATCCACGGCTCGAAGAAAACCACGAAAACTCCGAACGATTAGGCCGACGGGCGCGATTGGGATCGAACCCAGCACCTCCCGTCTACCAGCTTCGAGAGCAGAACCTCTCGGCCACTGGTGGGGCTGCTCCATCTACTGGATCTTCCTTTGGCAACATACGATAAATAAATATCTGATAGGTTAAAAGGGTTTTGAACAAAAGCTTGTAATTATCTCCACCCTATTTATTTATTGAACACATACATCTGACTTTTGTGCTTGACATCAAAGTCCGCTTATAAGTCATCGTCAATATACAAGGACAAGATCACACAAGGAAATTTAAAACACTAGAGAATTACATCCGGGAGCTCCACAAGGAGTGTGCAACGGAGCCAGCGGGAGTTAAACCCACCTACGCTCTCAGGTGATTAGCGGCGTGGTGCTTTAACCCCTCAACCACGGTGGGCCCTCTTCATTCTAATATTTGTTGATGAGTATCGTCAAATTCAAGAGTGTGGGCTGCTAGTTAGGACAGAAAATAACTTCTACTTCATGTAGGGTAATCAGATTTTATTTCATTGCAACTGCGGACGATTTTAATCGTTTCAAGTTTGGGTTGACCCAGTTTTTCAAATAAAAAATGGTCCTAGGTATCTTTCAGATGAAACTATGATATGATACGAATATTAATAAGTATACTAGCCGGCTTCGCCCAACAGCGGGCTTCTAATTACATCGGAACCTGTTATTTATACGAACCTTAAATAAAACGAATGTCGAATTAACATGAAAATTTTCCAATAAACGAACCACGTAATTCGGATTTCCACTAGGATTCATGTTCGGATTTCCACTAAATACGGCACCGTATAGTGGACGTGCTGCGCACGCGCCGGCGAAATTATATGAATTTTTCCCAAAAAAGAACCTCTGACCTGTGTCCCTCTGCTCCGGGCATCGTATAGGACTGCTGCAAAACCCATTAGTACCTCCTTCCACTGCTAGAGGACGCAATATGTTTCATATGAATCTCCGATACTCGTCCCTGTACCGTACGGGCGATTTAAGCACTCGAATACGGCCTCTGGTGGAGAAAAGATAACTTCTCGCTTTTAGAAAATCCCATGCAAACACATTACGTTACATGTATTTTTAATTTGTTCAAGATTACTTTTTTACACAATTTCAGCTTTCATGTGACATTAGCGTTGTGTGTTATATGAGAAGTTAAACATTATCGAATTATTTGAAAATTTAAAACTTTCAAATGCGTTTACAATGAATAATGATTTCAATGGCACATTAGCATTAGTTAAAGGGACAATTCTCCTGTACCGACAGCTGCGATTAGCGCACTCTATAAGCCTTTTGAAGTCCCAATAGCAGGTGTGCTGTAAAATCTTCTAATTCCATCTTCTACCGCCAGGGGGCGCATTGTTCTAAACAAACCACCTTCTGAACGAAACTCAAACTCGTGTCCACGTTGCCTAATGCATCGTTTAGCAAGCGTGCTGCTAAATCCTTTAGTTCAACTTTCTACAGCTAGAGGGCACAATATGTTTTCTACGAGCTTCCAACACAGTTCCCGTACCTGTGGCACAATACAGCACGAGTGCTGCACACGCTCTGCAAAATCTGTTAGTTTCACTTTCCACCGCCAGAGAACGCACTCTGTTCTGAACTAAACTATATCCAAACGAAACAGGTTATTCAACCTATCCGTAGATATATTAGTCGAGGGGGCGAGGACTCGAATAAAAATTTAAGAAATTTGCTGAAATTATTATTCAGAAATAATGGTAATCATTACACATAAATTAAGACTGTGAGAGATTATATATGAAATTCTAATGTAATTTGGAATTAGTTTCGATGATATATGAGTAATAGAAGTTCAGTTATTAAAATATGGTTCAGTTAAGCAGAAATCCACATAGGTCGGAGGCGGGGGAGGGGAGATGGAAGCGCTCTTCAACAAATGTCTAATTAAGACTACTTAAGTACTTTGTCAAAAATTGGGATTGGCAGATGAGCCAGGAATATAATTTAAAGATTTTACTGAAAACTTTTACTATTCTAAACTAACTATTCTAAACGAACTTTTTTACTATTCTAAAATAGTGGTAACTCCTACTAATAAATTAACTTTAAGACTGTATGAGATGATAATTAAGATATTAATGAATATTGGAATTAGTCTCGAAGAGGTATGAGTAACAGAAGTTGAGTTATTAAGATAGGGCTGGGTTAAGCAGAAATCGACAAAGAGGAGAGAGGAGATGAAAGTACTCTGTGACAAATGATTAATTAAGTCTACTGCACTACTCTATCGAAAATTGAGGCTGGCAGATGGGGTAGGTATATAATTTAAAGATTTTGATGAAATTACAATTTGAATGAATTTAAATAAGTAAACTAATTGGTTTCGCCTGCTAACGGATCACTCCTTTAAAACGAATCTCTAATTTATACGCAAGTTCCCGCAGCCTGCAGCAACGTATTGCATTCATCGGGGTCCTCGAACTCGTTAAATTTCAAACCGAACAAACCTCGAACCAGATCCCCGCTGCCTACGGCACCGTAATCTTCGATTCCATTGCCCAGGGATTTCTAACAGTATATCACATGAGGGGTGCCGGCAAAAGTTTGGGGAAGGGGCACGGGAAGTGCATAGTATGAATAAGTGGTCACATGGCTTTCTAACACTATATTACATGATGAGTGTCAGTAAAATTTAGAAAAGTGTCTCTCCAGCCCACAAAGTAGGGGGAGATGCATATTATGAATGAGTGGTCACAGGCCTTTCTAATGATATATCACAGGGGGGGGGGTCGACAAAATTTAGAAAAGTTCTCCCCCAGGAGGAAAAGTGAGGGGAGGGACACCGGAGGTGCATCACATGAATAAGTGGCCACGGGACTTTCTAACGATGTATCACATGAGGGGCGTCGGCAAAAGTTAGAAAAGTGCCCCATAGTGGGGGCCCTACTATCATCACCCTTGAAATATCCCCCTCTTTGAAATTCTTACATATCATAAATAATATTTATGGGAGGGCTCTGTAAAATAATCCAATATAAAAATGATGAAAATGCTCAGATTTCAAAAAATTTAGAAAGTGCCCTCCGGGGTGGGGGGACAAATTGGGAGGAGGGCAGAAAGGTTCATAATAGGGAAGAGTGGTCCGAGGGCTTTCCGATGATACATCACGATAGGTTCGGGAAAAGCGTGAAAATCCCCCCCCCCCCTCCATGGGCTCACTCTCGTGCACCCTAAATACCACTCAGAATTCACACAACCACACCTCTTTGAAATTTTTATATTTAATAATTATTTAAATGAGGGATCCGCAAAAAAACCGCATCGGAAACTATATTTATTGTATAAAACGCTATGGTTTTAAAAATGTCTTTACATGCCCCCCCCCCCCCCCCCCCCCCCCGAAATCCAACTCCACGGTATGCTATTTCTTTCTCCCAGCTTATTTTGTGTCGACTCCAAAAAATAACGTTACCTTACAGAAGCCAGCCGTAAAAAAATGCAGTACGATTAAATACTCTATAGCAATTTTTTTAAACTTCTAAGTATCGCACATTTTCAATTTTTATACCGTTGTATTAGGAAAAAAATGTACTTTTAAATGCAATTTGTTTGAAAACTGTATCTCCACTTACTTTTGAAAGATTTTTTTTTTTTTTTTTGTAGTTTTTAGCACCATTTGTTTAATTTTGGCAACTCAAGTACTCCATTTATGTAGAAAGTAAAGGGAAAGTAGTTGAAAAATAGCAATTGTGTCCTTTTTTGCCATTTTATCATAACAACCGACAGAAAATGTAATTAAAATACGTGTTACTTTTAAAAAATATAAACGATTAATTTCTGTTAAAACATGGAGCTATTATAAACTATGTTTAATTTTAATTATCTATAGACGCTTTCAGTATGACGCCAGTCAGGACATTTTGGTTGGAAACTGACTCCAAACAAACGGCTGCTATGCGTCATTTGTTTTTAAATATAAATCGTGGAAAATGTTACCAGTTCATATCAAGTATTAAAACACTTAGACGTGAGATATAAGATATAGCTGCAACACACAAACAAAATAGAAAATACAACATAGCAACCATTTGTTTGGAGTCAGTTTCCAACCAAAACATCATGACTGACGTCAGGACTGAAATCGCCTAGATGAATGTTACAAACAAATGAAGGCCTATATGCAGGGCTAGGGGAATACATCATTTTACTCGCCACTTGCGAGTGGATTTTCTGACAGGGCGAGTGAATTTGTAGGCAGTATTTAAAAAACTCCATGGCAAAAGATATGCCAAAAACTTTATTTTTTTTACTAGTTAGCTGTATTTTACAACTTTCCAAATTACTGTGATGTAAACTCGGTACTAAGTTCTATTCTTTATTAAACTTTTCTCTCGTGTATATTTTTCTTAATTTTACAGGAGAAAAATATATATGCGAAAATGTATTGTAGCAATAGTAATCAATTATTTTTGCAATCGCCTAAGTTTTATTATAACAATTTCAAACTGTACATTGCATTTTGCAGGCGGGTAAAATAAATCCTTGGCTGGTAAGATTTTCTGAAAATTCCTCACCCCTGCCTATATGAATCATTAGATAGCCTTTTTTGTCGAGTTTCTTTAATGACGGCATCTTTTTGCTGCATTTGTGTATTATTTTGCGATAGTGACATCCCATGCATGCTTTACTGCAGATGTTTAAGAGTGGATCGTAAATGTGGAATTCTTAAGCGGATGCGAATGACGTCATTTTACATAAAATAAAAGTGTGTGCTTTAAGTAATTGAAATATGTTTTGTACTATTTATGTATACATATTTTTTTTTTCATCGGGGGCAAGACTAAATTCTGAAAAAGCAGAATTCCTGTTTTCTAGTGTTTTTCTATTCTGTTTCCCAATGCTTTCTAATGTGATGGCAAGTTATTAATTTCTATGGCATTTCCTACAGGATTACCTTGAGACTTGAAAGTCCGGGTTCCCCCGATATTTCCTTTTTACACACTGCTCTCGCATCTCTGTGTGAAAAGAGTAGTTTCGGCCAACCCCACCCCCACAGGCACCTACCAACATTAATAGTATAGAAATTTGTTCATTTTGCTACTTAAGAGATAAAATTGATATTCAAGATATTATTGTAGGCTACTTTTATGCAATTATATTAGAATATGGATTAATTTTGTTTAATTTCAGTTTCAGTTTGAAGAGTGTGAGGTCCAGGTCGGGTTGTCTTAAAGTAGAATTTTCGGGTTCGGGTCCATTATAACACAAACTGCAGGACACACTAAATATAAGCATTTGCTATGTTTTTATTCATAAAGTCAATCAATCTATTGGCAGCAACGTAGATAAAACTGACTTACAAAAAAAAAAAAAAAACAGTTTTCAAAATACTCTTGGCAATAAATAAATAAAAATATCGGCAATATTAAGCTATACTAATAAAGCCCTAAGTTTGCCTGTGTGCGATGGCTAGGAAAATCTATTGCAAGTAGAGGTTTGAAAATGTGCATGAGGATAGTCCAAGGCTTCTACGAATGCAGACACCTGAGCCTCAGATATTTAACCTTCCGTCTACCAGACGGGTCCATTGGACCCGACATGTACATTCAAAATATTTATTCAAACCAGAAATTTCTTCAAAACAAACTAAATGTATAAATCAGACAATAATAAGTTAAATAAACAAATTAAATAGTTTTAAGTAAAAATTCTGGTGTAGAATGTTTTTATAAAACTTGAGTAAAATTTCCGGTAGTTCTAGGGTTAAATAATTAGCTGAGATATTAATGACAAATAACAAGTAAAAATTAAATTTAAAAAATCAAAAAACCCGACTGAATAAAAAGCAAACTAATCAATCATGTCTCATAAATGTGAAACTATTTTTTATATTACTTACCTATTTTTTTATTTACTTGTATTGATGACTTTTAAGTTGTGTTTAATTGTTAGTTCCTATCTATAAACACTGTTTTGATGAGGAATATAGATGTCTATGGAGGTTAGAGTTGCAGTAAACTAGAGATCCTACCTACACAACTTCTAGATCCTGTAATATTTAAACGGAGCTTCTGACTGTAAAATAGTCAATGAAACATAGTCTTCATTTTGAAAGACCTATCCAATGATATGCCACTCAATAGCGTGCGTAATTTTTTTGTCTCTACCGCCATTTTGTATTTTACGACCACCACTTTGAATTTATAAAAACAAAACCTAGCCTATAACCATCGGACGGTTAAGACGAATCGATAGAGACCTCATTCATTAAAATCCATCCAGCCGTTGGGATGTTTCGAGGGTATAAAGAAATCCACATACCCAGATACGCATGAAACACATAACCCTTCTTGGCAGCTGGATAAAAATGAACAATCATCAAAAAGATAAATTTTTTCTCAAAATGGCGTGTAACACCCATACTGGAATATCACTAGCAGAGAAGATCCAAAGCCTCATCAGCTAAACAGTTTTAAAATACTGAATATAAAATATCCACCAAAGTACAATACTTTTATCTTTCTAGAGGCAAAATTCGTTAAAAAATATGAATGTAAACCCTGTAAAAAAATTCTTTTAAAAACGTGTTTTTCTCCATCTTTCCAAGCTCGGATCGGCTCGATTTTTCAAAATGCAAGAAAATAAAAAAATACTCAATTTTGGTTTAACCATTTCAAGAAAAGAGTTTCGAACGAAGTTTGGACATGGTTTGATTATGTAATGTTCTGCAATGCTGAAAAATCTGCATCGGCCTTGGA
Organism: Maratus speciosus; assembly: GCA_963932465.1. Taxonomy (NCBI): domain Eukaryota; kingdom Metazoa; phylum Arthropoda; class Arachnida; order Araneae; family Salticidae; genus Maratus; species Maratus speciosus. Next base: position 57,010 of record CAWVRF010001481.1, on the reverse strand, counting down.
AATAAGAAAGTATGAAAATAAGAAAAATTCCAAACTACATATTTATATGTTAGAATTTCATTTGAACGGTTCAATCTTTTAAAAAATACAAATATTAACCCTTCTCAACCAAATGCCTTTCTTAAAGTTCCTTTTGGTGAATTTAAATTTTTTTAGCACACTTTGAAATTCTGAATCCACTATTTTTTATCAAAATATGGAAAAGCAGATAACTCTTACTTAAGGATGGTGCATTTTACTTTAAAAAGACATATTAGGTTTTTAAAAATATTAATATTAACCCTTGCAGAGAAATTAGCCTCTGAGAATTACTTGCAACTTCATCTATTATTACATGTTGGAAATCCTGTATCCGATTAGGAAATCAAAACATATCGAGTTTAACTCTTTAAGACCGAAAGATTTTTGGTAGAAATGAAAAGTTTTGGTGTTTTTCCCTAAAAAATATATCCAATGTCAGGTTATGTCAAGGGAGGATCTGCGCAATTCTGTGGGTGCATGCTCGACTTTAAATCGCACAAAAAGTAGGAAAATATTTTTTCTTTTTCTTTAGGATGGCTGCCAGCCAGGGATGCCGCGGACGCGCTATAGTGCGTAAATTACGCGAAAAATCGTAGACGGGACGCAAAAGAATAGCTCTTACGCGTCCCGTGGGACGCGTAATTTCGTCAAAGAATCGCGAAAAAAGCACACATCTCATCAAAATATCGCGTAAAAACAGCGATTTTCGTAAAAGGGCCGCGAAAAAATAGCGTATTTCGTCAAAAAATCTCGAAAAAATAGCAAATTTCGTCAAAAAAATCGCGGAAAAAAGCGCAAATTTCATCAATATTGCAAAAAAAAAAACGCGATTTTCGTAAAAGGGCCGCGACAAATTAGCGTATTTCGTTAAAAAATAGCGAAGTTCGTCAAAAAATCGTGAAAAAAAGCCGAATTTTGTCAAAGGATCGCGAAAAAATAGCGTATTTCGTCAAAGGATCCCCCCAAAATAGCAAATGTCGTCAAAGGATTGCGAAAAAATAGCGTATTTCGACAAAGGATCCCCCCCCAAAAAAGCGAATGTCATCAAAAAATAGTGTAAAAAAGCCGATTTTCGTTAAAGGATCGCGAAAAAAGCACAAATTTCATCAAAATATCGCGGAAAAAACGCTATTTTCGTAAAAGGGCTGAGACAAAATAGTGTATTTCGTCAAAAGATCGCGAAAAAATCGCGAATTTCGTTAAAAATCACGGAATAAAGCCGGATTTTGTCAAAGTATCGCGGAAAAAACACGATTTTCGTGACAGGCTCACAAAAAAATAGTCAATTTCGACAAAAGGATCGTGGAAAAAACGCGAATTTCGTCAAAGTAACGCGGAAAAAACGTGAATTTAGTCAAAGCACCAAAAAAGATGTGCAAACTAAACTTATAGGTAGAAAATTCATAAAATGGGATTTAATTTTTTTAAAATGAGATTCTTAAAAATTCAGCATGATTTCAGTGTACTTTGATAATGTATTCAGTAGGTGGACCAGTGAAAAATCTCCCCCCCCCTCCCTCTTACTGCATTGAAATGTCTCCCGCCTTCAGAACATTTAGGATTTGATGCTTATTAATGATTTAGATGTAAATTTACCTTCCAAGGAAAATGTCTGATTCCAACACAGATCTATGCTGACAAATAATTCAATGGGAAGTATAATGAAAGCACCCATTCATTCAACAAAAAGTACACCTTTACTTAACATAAGTATTCTTTTTTTCAGCAAAAAAGTCTTGCCCCTTTTCAAAAGAAATGCGAACATTAGTAATACTTGTTAGTGGACATTGGTATCTTCTACTCTCAAATAAGCCTTATTTTACAATTAAAATTGTATCTTGCACTTTTACTTTTAAAAAAGTAAAGAAAATTTCTCTTAGTATTTTTTAAAAATGTCTTATTTGAGTGCAAATAATACTGGTTTTAATTCATTACTTAATTATTATTAAAACGATAATTAATGCATTTCATTTATCTTTTCCAAATAAACAAGTTTCATTTATTCCTTTAAAATGTAAATTATTATTGATTGGGGACCCACTTTTGTAAAAAAGGGACCCAGATTTTTGGAAATCCCGAGTCCCGGGGACCCAGGTTTTATCAAGTACAGCGGCATCACTATCATCTACACAATTGTGTAGATCAGGTCTTAAAGGGTTATGAGCATAAAATAGCTCGTTTAAGAAAATAATACAGTGAAATCTCATTACAACAAATCTCTGGGGAGCACTGATTAAATTTACTATACTGAAAAATCCGTTAAATTGAATATTTTTATAATGAAATAGGATTTTTTTTTCAGCAATTCAAATATTTGTTAAACTGAAAAATTCGTATAAGTGGCATTCACTGTGACGCATTTCTACTGTATTAGTTAACATTCTTTTTCCAAGGCTAAAAGAAACTAAATCTCGATATTTTAACACAATTTCTTTACACAATCATCTGATACATCCATTATATAACATATGAAAACCAAATTTAGAGAATTAGAAGCATTTAAAAAAATAAAATCTGGTTAATATTTGCTTAGATCATTAATATTGCACCAGTGGCTTTTGCAACTAAATATCAATATTTTTGCATATATATATATACACAGTAGAAGCCCGATATAACGCGGTTGTTGGGAGACATGTTTCACACCCTCGTTATAGCTTAACCGCGGTATATCGAAATGGTGTCAACGATATGGTACATTGAAAACACTTACCCGCATTGTGAAATGTAATTAACTTTATCGTTCATTGAACACAAACTTAATCTTACACTGTCTTAAAAAAGTCCGTAAGTGTTGTTTGGCGAACTGAGGTGTTTCGTTTCTTTTCGGAATATTGTTTCACTCTAGCAAGATGGAGTAGATGAACACTATCTGAATCGTCTTGCCTCTCCATCCACGAAATTACCTTCGTTAAATGTGAAATGAATTCACTAACATGTGGAACGTTGTCATTCATTACCACATCATTTTCAATTTTATCATCATCATTATCCTGCTCACTGCAATTTTTAGGCGTTACAGCATCAATAATATCCTGATCTGTTTGTTAAGCGTTTTATGAAGAATATTTCTTCACTGAAATTTTAAACGCCAAATTTATCCTAAAATTGATCTTTTTTTTTTTTTCAGGGGACATACTTTTCCCCGCGTTAAATGCGAATTCGCGGTATATCGGACCGCGCTATTTCGGGCTTCTACTGTATATATATATATATATATATACAGGCCTTGATAATATTATAGTTATAACTCATAAAAATTTCAAAGAGTTTCGATAATAAAAACTATTTAAAAACATAATTAATGGATCCAATGACGGTCAATGTTATATAAAAAGCCCCCTATTTTTTTTGGGGGGGGGGGGAACCAGAAGAGATTTAGATTTTTTTTTCGATGTCTTAAAAATATCACTATTTTATTTGCTATTGTGCAGGAGATCATTTCTGCACATGCGTTTTAAAAAGGGTCAGACATTAAGTGACAGTTTTCTTTCTCTACCTCACCTTTTTTTTTTTCTTTACTCTGCCTTATTAAAAATACAATATTTTAAACATGTGATTCAATGATTTTTTAAAAACCTATTTACTTTATTTAAGGAGAAGAAAATAAGAACATAAAAATCAAGGTAGTGGGGCTCCCAGCATTATGTTTGCTTGGAAAGATTTTCATATTCAATTCATACAACACTGACTTTAGGTATATTTAAGGTTAGTATTACATGCCTGGATTGTTCCAGTCTTTCGTTTAAAAATATAAATAGACCGGAATGCAAAAATCCTTACTTACCCAATAGTATGCTGCCGGCAGCAGTGGTTCCCCTACTTCAATACATTTGGATAGATACGGTACATACTCCGGTACATTTGGATAGATTTTCATTTAAATATATAAAATCCTTCTACACCTCGAAACAAGCTTTTTTCAATTTTCTTTAACTGAATTTTTTAATGCGATTTTCACAGTTTTTTCATATTGACTGTTCAAAATTAATAAAAAGAATTCAGTTTCAATAATTTAGTGCAATATAGGTCTGTGTGATGCAGGTAGGAGGCAGTCGCTGAAATATAGGGGGTCAAATTTATACTATTAACCTGGATTTTCCTACCTGTTTTACTGTAAAATATACAGGGTGTATCTGAAATGCTTCAAAAAACTTAGGGGGATGATAGTACTCATCAAGATGAACAAAAAATGCAATGGAACATCGGGTCGCAAATTACGTTTAAAGGGTGATAATCGCAAAACTAATAAAAATATTGAAATCTCGCATGCTGCTTTTCTGCAGAACTGGCTAGTAGCACGAAGCTGGTATTCCTTTCACTTTGTGTATATCCAATCAGAAAGAGATAACAAAAACTTGGAAGAAATCCAAACAAATATTTGAGCAGGAATCCACATATGCAAATTTGAGCGTGTCCGCCAGTCGTTCCTCCATAGATGTACCTATTCTGTGTAATAAAGTCAGTGGTCAACACTTTGAACAATTATTGTAAAATATTTGTTTTCTCTGGGCATCACGAGCTGTGTTGTACCTTTTCTGTGCAATAAATAATTTTCTGGAGTGTTTCTTTATTGTCCAGTTTGTCAATTTCCAGACGCTTTTTCTCGATTTTCGCCCTTTAAACATCATTTGTTGCGACACCATGTTCCATTGCATTTTTTGTTCGTCTTCATGAGTACCATCATCTCTCTAAGTTTCTTGAAGCATTTCAGATACACCCTGCATATATATATATCAGGAATTTTTTACCCATGAAAGTACATGCATTTATCGTTTCAAAGTTATTGAACTGTCTCTAAGATATATATACATTTTACTGTATTGAACTGTACCTTAATCCACACACTAAAACAAATTTCTGACTAAGAACTTCTTCTTTTAAAAAAAATGTTTTAGGTCTTTATCTCTTTTGTTACCTTCTCTTTCCTGAGTCTGTAATTTTATTTTTGTACTAGAGATAAAAACATAACTTTCAAAATAGTATGTGGTTTCTATCTTGGAATCCAAAAGGGTTGCACTTACACTGTTGTACTGTACTGTTAGATACATTTTTTTCTACACTCAGTTCCCAAATCCTTTTTGCGCAAATATAAGTGCTCTTACATTATTTAGTTGTTTTGAATTTCTTAACTAAAATTAAACTCTTAAAGTTCCAAAATAAATGTGAAATATGTATTCAATAGAACTTATTTCTATTTCTGCCTTTTTCAATTTTGTAACACCTGTCACAAAGAGAAGGTGGTGGCGGCAGTGCAAATTGAAACCTTGGCTCAGACGCAATTTTTCCTTCACATGGTGCTGAATCAGGGCCTGATTAACTCTAGGTGAAACCCGGGGCACACAGGCTGTATCAGGGCCCCCTTTATCTAGAAAACTATATTATAAGCATTTCAAACAGCTTTATGTGCAATTCAAAATTTAAACTATATCTTTATAAAAACAGAATACATCACAGACGCATGTAAAAATGCATTAAAACATTATGTTAAGGTAAAATCTTCTGCAATATATGCTATTTAGTAGGAGTAAAACTCTAAACCTAAGAGCCTGAAGGAAACAAGTTTGATATAATAACCGTTTTTCTCTGAATTTTGAAATTTAAATTGGATTTTATTGTCATTAGTGAAGAAAACTGCGATAGTTTAGTTTTTAGTTTGCATGAATGGTAAAAATTAATTTTTTCTGTGAACTATATTTAGAAATTACATTAATTTGTATCTTCAGATAGTGGAGAACATGTATTTTGGGGCCCCCTGGAAATGTGGGTCCGGGGCACATGCCCCTGTGATAATCGGGCTCTGTGCTGAATATAGCAAATTTTTCTCTGTAATTTTTTAACTTTTCAAAAAATGTTTATAAAATTTTTTGCATGTAATAGATATTTTTTCATATTCACAAAAAAAAATCTTGTTTCAATCTTTTAGCCTAATTTAGTGCAGTTTGCTTTAAGCAATTTTTTGGCATTTGTTTCTTGAACGAGAACTCTCTGTTAAAGTTTGCTAATGCTGCGATTAAATTGGAGATGGAAGAATGTAAATTGATTCCTATAGGAACGTGAACGATTGCATCAAAATAAAATATTGTAATAAGTAAGGGTTCATTTCATTTGAGAATGGAGCAGATGCCGCTCAGATGTGTATACATTTTATAAGGGAATGCATTGTCTTTGATTTCTTTTTAAATTTGTGAAAAATCAGGATATTAATATATTTGAATTTTTTTTTAATATTTTCCAAATGATTCCCCCATTCAGCAATGTAAAATTTAACTTTGGATGGCAAAACATGACTGTAATTTTTCGTGCAATTTCGCTATAGAAACATATGTAAGTGTTCCCCTTGAAATGAGAACAGAGAAAATTTACGCATGAAGCATAGATTATGAAACACTTTCATTGTTTAGTAAGGTAAAGAAAATACCCAAATAAACGATTTAGGAAACACATAGCACATTATTTCAAAACTAGATTACAGCAAGCACCATCCATAGAAAAAAATGTATTCAAATTCTTCTGTACAGCCCTGTATATGATCTATAGATTTCTATATATAATACATAGGAAGGGAAAATTTAGTTTAGTTAAGAAATGCATAACCCTGTTAAAAATTCACTTTTGCCAATGGGCGGAAATGTACTTAAATTCATTTCTAAAGTCCTATATATTATCTTACAGATGTTTATACCACAAGACAAACTAAAATTAATTTTAGGCAAAAAATGCTTAAAACTACTAGACTACTACTACTTCCAGAAATTACTATGTACAGACACCAATGTATCCTGTTCTTTAGGTAGCCTTGTATATAAATTTATTTATACTCTTCAAATATAGTTCAGCTTGAAAATGAAAAACTCAGTAAAAAACACTTTTAAACAATTTACACCCATGCTATTTATTGCTTACGAATTCTTTTATGTAGCCTTGTATATGATTTATAAAATTTATGCACACAACATAATATACAAAAACTTAGTTAAAATTATCAACGCATACTATAACTGAAAATGCTTTTACATCAATAATCGATAATGTACAGTACTCTGCCCACAGTATCTGCTGTGCTTTCCTGTAAATTAATATTAAATACTATGTACATCATATTCTACAGCAAACATCGTGTAGTGAACCTCAGTAATATGTATCAAATTCATTATGTTTGAAATACATAAAATAATTAAAATACACTGCAAAAAGTTTTCTTTGTAGACCATTATGTAATCGAATTCTTCAGTGCAACACTTTAAATTAATGATAAATGCTTTGCACTTCATATTTTACAGAAAACATGTTTTAACACACCTTAGAAATGAATATTAGTTTAATTATGTTTGTAATAAAGGAACATGATTAAAATATATTGCAAAATATTTTTCTTTATAGATCAGGGTTGGCAAGGTTTTGGACACAACGGTAAAAACCACAGTAAAATCCATGGTTTAAACCGTACTGTCCAAAACCCTTCTGTCTAAAACTGTCCAAAACTATATTTTGTAGTAAAATTGTATTTATCAGAACAATGCTAAAAGTTTAAAAAATTGGCAAAAAGATTACAATACCAAAATACCAATTTAGTATTAACAACCTAATTACCCTACGTTATACTACTTAACAATTTAGTAGCAACAACCTAATTGCCCTATGTAACAAAGTAATTACATTAAGAAGATATTAAATTTAATTAAGTATCATAATTTTAATGTTATTCCTTTAAATAATAGTAATTAATAGAAGTACTAATGATTTTTATGAAGAATACATTCTGATTCTGTTACTGAAAGTCCCGAGAGTTGTTACTGGAAATAATTGATAAATGGAGTTCAGATTCAGCATACTGATTAAACAGCTTACAGCTGGCAACTATGTATATGTGTATATTAAGAAATAGTATAAATAAAAATAAGTGATTTTGTTTGATTATGAGATATTTAGATATTGACTATTATTATAACAACACTATTTAACTCTTAAGAAATAGAATGTTCACTAGAATTAGATTAAAGTCATAATAAAAATACATAATTTAAAAAATAACTTCTAGATTTTAAATTAAATATTTGTGTTTACTTTCATTATCCTATAATCTAGAAAAGATAATTTACAATGAAATATTATTTAAAAGAAATTTCTTTGTAACATTTTCTTGCATAAAAATTGAAACAAAAGCACTAGTGTTAAGCAAATCTCCCCTTCCTATACTACATGTGTATTATAAAGAATTTCTTATTATTATAACTCAATTTTAACAGAAACAGAACTTTTTATGTTACACAGATATAAGAAAAATTTGAACTTTTTTTTCATTTACCAAAGAATTAAATGGAATGTTAGTAAAATATATTGTGAGATATTTATATTTATTCATATGTTTAATAAGTGTGCAGTGCTTACATGTGGAATGTTCCTTTTTTTTAAGGTTTTGGACACTTTAGTACAGTTTTGGACGCTTTAGTAGAGTTTTAGACACTTTAGTACAGTTTTGGACAGTAAAACCCACATGTCCTGTCCAAAACTAGTTTTGGGCGTCTAAAACCCCAACCCTGTTATAGATCATAATGTAATGGAATTCTTTTGAGAGTCCGTGTAAATGAACTATAAATGTACACACTTCATTTTCAATAGTGAATATGCCATAGTAATTATCATTAACATATACGAAAATTAAAGCACAGAAAGATGGCAGAGAAAATTGAAGTTATAAATATTTTTCAACTGTTTTCTGACTCTCCCCCCCCCCCCCCCTTGCTTAGTGAAGTTTCATAAAAGTAACTTTTTAGCTCACCTGGGGAGAAAAAATGAGTAAACCTTCATTTAGATGAAAAGTATTTTGATCTTTAAACTTCCTTTTATGCACATACATGAAAAAAAGAAGAAAAAAAACACTAATGAGGAACATATAATGGTGGCTTTGTTTTTTCATATTTCACTACCAATGTTCTTGAAGGAAATATGAATTAAATAAAAGAAAGTTTTCTGCCTTCCGTGTATAAAACTAGATATATTCATTAGTATACAGCAGTACCACATGCGTTTTGTGATGCATACAGATTTTTCAAAGTAGGGAAGAGTGGAAAGGAATGGGACACTTTTTACAAAAATAAGAACATTAACTTAGTTTGACACAAAAACAAAAATTTCAATTTATAGAATAGAAAATGAATATATTTCTAATGTTTTTGAACAATATGGAAACATAATTTGCAGAAACAATTTCATAATTAAAGAAATTGTAAGATTCAAATGTGTCCCATACCTCCTCACTAACAGGGAGGTATGGGACAGTTATAAAACAAAGTATGATAAGCACAAGTAGTCTAGTGTTGGCTATACAGTATAATATCTTTAATCCGGACATCTCCAATCCGGAAACTTCTGTAATCTGGACATTACGGCCTGCTTATTCGTTTTTATTTTCAATCAAAGATCATAGATGGCGCCATAGCTCATATATGAATAAATTTAAGAAAAATGAAAAAACTATCTAATTTACTACTGTTTATTTTTATTTTTTTGTAATTTTAAAATTGTGAGAACTTTCTGAATTACATATGTAATTAAAATACAGAAGTCATCTTTTAATATTAAGTTTAAAAAAATTCTGAATTAATGTGAATTTTACTATTTTTTTTCTCTCCAAAGATGGCGTCAAAATATCAGAAAATTGGCTTTTATTTTTATTATTTCTTTTCATTATTTAACTTGTGACTTACTTCGATATTTGTAAGTACTATATATTTAATTTCTTATAAAATTAGAAATATATATCACTATTTTAAATATGTTAATGTAATTATAAAGTTATTTTTTAAATTAATTGTAAGTCATTTAAATTTCTCTCTATAATTTTTTTTTTAAGATAGTTGCAATATTTTTCATGATATCTCTGTTATTCTTGTTATCTGTATTATTTAATGAGTATTTATAAATCAGAAATTGTAATAAAAAAATCGTATGGTTACTGTTTCTTATACTATATAAAAGATGGCGACACTGCATAAAATTTACATTATTTTTTAAAAAATATTTGTATTTTTGAGTATTTCGAATTGATTTTTCTCAATGTTTCTGATTATTTGTAATTATCAAGTTCCTGACATTTTTATATTGCCATATTAATGAGAGGTATTTATCTAAATCCATTCTAGTTTCAAAATTTCTGTAATCCGTAATCACCGTAATCGCGATGATTCCGGATTAAAGAAGTTACACTGTATATACAGTCTAACAAAGATTGTAAGTTGATAATGTCTGTGCCACAATATCAAATTCTAGTATCTTCATTCAGGATTCCAGAATTCAGGATTGTCGGTCACAGATGACGTTAAAAAAATCATCAGTTAAATTTATTTACATTTTGAAGTAAATGAATATATTATCAATGTTATAATTAACACGTTGAATGCCAAGTCTATTTTGTCTGTCTTTCCGTTTGGGCCATGAAATAAGATTCTCACTACCAGGGGTGGGAAAATGCATCATTTTACTTGCCACTGGCGAGTGAATTTTCTGCCAGGGTGAGTGACTTTTCAGGTAGTCTTTGAAAATTGCAAACTATAGAGGTATGTCAAAAAGTTTTTTTATTTGGTAGTTAGCTATATTTTTCAACTTTCCTAGTTACTGCGATGTAAACATAGTATGAAGTTCTACTTTATATTATACTTTCATCTCTTGTTTACATTTCTTAATTTTATAGGAAAAAATATATGAAAATACATTATAGTAATAGTAACCAACTATTTTTGAGTTGCATAATTTTGTCATAAAAATTTTCAACTGTATGTTGCATTTTACTGGCTGGTGAAATAAATCCTTGGCTGATAAGATTTTCTAGAAATTCCCCACCCTTGCCCACTACACAATCAATAAGTATAAGTCACGGATAACTGACACGGCCTAAACAGAAAGTTCAGTGTCAGTCACCAGTGACTGACATGGCACTCAACGTGTTAACATATTACCCTCTAAAAATATATGCATTTTAGCAATTAACATTCATCTTATTAAAAAGAAGGAATTGGACTTGTCCCATACCTCCCTTTGCTGGAATGTCCCACTCCTCCCCACTACCTTCTTGTATAAACAAAAATGCTGGTTTTAGCTTTTAGGCTTAGTTTAAATTATGGATAATATACAGTATAATGTTCCATAAATAGGGAAACTATTACATCTTTGCATAAACAAGTCATTAATATATAGAAAGCATAAAAAGTATATGAAGCAAATTTACTTTTGATTTTGATTCTTTAAATAATCTTTTTCTGTATACAAATGCAAGCTTATGCAGATCAGCGACTTTTTTCAAATGAAGATTGGGCTACCATTGCTTCATCTAGTGTGTGATTGATGAAATGTTTAGAATGATACATAAAGAAAAAACCTACTGTCCCATTCCACTCCACTCTCCCCTACTATCTTTTCCATAATAATTAGTAGCTTATGTTAAGTGTAGGAATTAGAATTAAATGGATATAACTAATTTTTTTTTTCTCTTATTAGAATACAAGGGCGTAGGAACCGGGGAAGCTGTGGCTCCCCCAGGAATATTTCAGACGGGCTTAGCTCCCCCGGGAGAAATTCTCGCACCACATCTGTTTACGATACATTGCTGAATTAAAAAATAAAGTATACTTTTTCTAGGAAATTCACGCAATAAACAACAAAGAGAACAGAGATAGGGGTGGTGTGCACACTTGTTTGTGCCTTCACCCTTTTTCTAATTGTTTACAACCCTCCCGATTTCCAGAAAAAAGGGGGTCTTATAGAGGTATACTACAAATTACCAGCACAGATAACATATTTATATAGATGATTCCTATTTGATAATTTATAGAATGAGGCCTTTAAAATTAATTTGGAAGAGATTTATAAAGAATTTGTAAGCAAAACAACAGAAAGCACTTTAATTTTTGGTAAATGGAAGTGGGAGAAGCTTTAAATTTGAATATTGTATTCGAGATCGCACATAAATTAAGTTTTTAACTGGATTAAAGAGTTAGTGATCTTTTGATATGCTTCTATTTTATACTTCTGTTTGCGAAACGTGCAACAATATGAAAGAACGCTCCAAAATGAAAGAAATGAATCGCGCCACTAGCTTTCTGCAATATACCCCGGCTCCCCCTATTTGTACAAAGTTCCTACGCTACTGTTAGAATACACATACATAGGTTTAAATTTATGCAATTTATATTATGATAAAATATAATCATTTTAGATACTCATGAAGGTATATACAGGAAAAGTTCTTTAATCCGCACAAGTTGGGACCAAAGGTTGTGCAGATTATGGAATATTGCGGATTATGGAGTATTATGGATTACATCTCATTTTCTTATTTCTGGACACTATTTTAATTCAATATTCAGTATAACATGAAAAGAAAAATGTGAAATATAATAATTAATTTTTCTGGACACTATTTCAATTCCATATTCAGTGTAACATGAAAAGAAAAATGTGAAATATAATAATTAATTTAATATGCTATCTCAAAAAATGCATTTTTCAAATTCTTGTATTAAAAAAATTGATTATATTCACTTTTATATTTAAAAATTTCAGATATTTCTTTTAAAAAATCATTTTTGGATCAAGAATTTGTAAATTTGTTTAATTGTTTACATTCATTAAGCAATGCGAATTATAGAAAATTGCGGATTATGGGTGTGCGGATTATAGATCCTTGACTGTATTTGAATGTCGTACAGTCACATACTTATATGATTGAACAAAACTGCTGATTGTAGATTCGGTGAAAAGATTTTGAAGTAATAAAATGAATATTCTTAAACTGGTGATGGGCAATTCCATTGTAACAGACTAACAGTCATAGAGGGAAAATGCCTGTACCTTATTTAAATAATATTAATTCTGTAATTATAAAATAGCTACAAGTAGCATTTGACATTAGAAGATAAATTTATATAGTTATTATGAATAAATTACTTAATGTAAATAATTATTATTAAAAAAATGGTATTGTAACAGACAAACAGGAATTACCGTGCTTTTCAGATAGCTCAATGTTTATCTGTATTATAAAACAACATACAATTTATTATAACAAAAATGTATTTTCATTCAGAGGGAGCTCATAAATGAACATCTTTCACAAAATTTGAGTGTTGCCACAATATATTTATGAAAAATATGTCATCTTACCTGTAACAGACCAACACTGAACATCTAACAGACAAACAAATATAGTGCTGTCCTCTAAAAAAAACCCACAGGAAAATGTATCCTAAAAAAAACCCTCCCTAGAACTTCATCAAAAAAATCACTGAAGTAAAATTTTCTTTTTGTCCTGTTTCTATATGCCATTTACAATAATAAAATTATTTAAAATTACTTTAAAAGTGTTTATTTAATTTTTTTAAAAATAAGCTAATAATACAGAATTCTAGAAAAAAAAAAGAGCTTCATTTTCACAGTTTTTCTTGTTATAATAGGACATGTTAAAATGATGTACATCAGTTTTTAGATATTTTTATGTTAAACTATTAATACGTGAATAAAATGCACCATTTTCAGCTGATTATATTATGTTTGGCTCAGTTTGTGACCTTTTGAAAACAGATGTAAAAAAAACCCATGCGGGAACTAAAAAAAAACCCCCACTTATATATATATATATATAAATAAATGGTGGAGTATATATTTTTTCTTTAAAATATTAATTAAGGGAAAAAACACAATAAATTATGCAAATTTTGCATTTCTAAGAATTTGTACAAATTATGTCATACCTCCCCCCGCCTCTTTGTTTTTGCAAAAATAAAACCCGTCCACTTTTTTTATGTGCACAAAGATATCCTTTTACTTTTATATCATACATTGTTTTAATGCTTACAAGCTTATTTTATTTTAATCATTATTTTGCTTTTTTATGCAAATTTTATTAGGCGATTCTCAAGTTCACTGTTCAACAAGGACGAAACTTTCTGACACATTTACTCATTTTTAAACATAAAGGTACAAAATTGACAGGGCTGACTAAGCGATTTGGAATCGAAATGAGTTTTACGTTTTTGATAAATTACTTATAGAGTTACAAGCGATTTTGGGTCCCATGACGACTAGTTTTTTGCCTCTCTTTGGGTGTTTTTTCTCCTTTTGTCAGGAAATTTGGTTCAAAACGGCATCTTTGACATTATTTTCTGAAAGATCTTTTATGTTTACCAAAAAATTGAACATTTCTGTAGTTTCTGAACAACACAGTGCCAATTTCAGGCATTTCTACTTTCTGAAAAAAGATTAATTTAAACTTGTGTGATTAAGTTGCCCCTTTGGATTTGATTGCAAAAAAACAAAAAACTTTTTTTTTTGCAGAATTGTGTTTTAAAAATAATTAATAATGAAAAAAATATTTTGCTGTCTAATATTTTAGTTTCTAGAAGTGTTTTTACATGTGGGTTTTTTTTAGGTAACATGGGTTATTTTTAGGAAAAAGTGGGTTTTTTTCAAATTCTTCTTTAATTGACTGCCATTTTGTAATATATTGACAAAATCAAAAATACTATGCATTAAAATCTTAGTCAGAACAAGCTGTGAAAATGTAGCTACTTCAAATTGTTTTGTATTTTTTATTAAATTTTATATAGAGAAAAATTAAAAAAGTGGGTTGTTTTTAGAGGACAGCACAATAAATACATAAAAAGAAGCTAGGCTGATTATAAAGGATTTTATTGATTTTGACTATTCAAAATTTTATAAAATGCATTGTAAATAAAAAAAATATATAGGTTTAATGCTATCAGAAAAAAAATATACATATTACCTATTTGATGTAAAAAATGAAATACTGAAAATGGTAACATTGGCTCGGAATTGCCCTGGTACTGTTGATCATATAAATTTCTAAAAATGATGATATATTTTTTTAATTATTCATTAAAAAAACATTTTTTAAATGAATTATTTATATTTTCAGTAGATCCTGATTTTTATTAGCATTAACAACATATAAATAGCAATTTTCTGTTTCATAAAGATCTGATTACTCTGATAAAGTTTTAAAATGTAAACAAAACAGACTTGAAATGCACGAAATAAACAAAGTTTATCAACACGAAACTTTTAATTAAAAAAATAAGAAAGTAAACATGTACAACACTTGCTTCTTTAGATCACAATGGACATGATATAACAAAGGAAATAAATTTTGTGTATTGCTATATTATGTACAAAAATTATAGGAGATGAAAGATTATCTTATTTCGGCTTTGTTTTTATTTATTGTTACTTAAATTCTAAATCTTTTAAAACAGAACATTTTATTTTTAGTTAGAATTTTCAATCAAATATTATATCCCATCTTACAACTTATGAAAGTTTCACGAGTTTTATTAATTACCAGTATACTCTTTTAAAGCAAAATGTGACTTCATTATTATTTTACAGTCTTTTCCTAATAATAGATATAAGAAATATTAAATCCTCTTTAGAGATATATTGCAACAAACTGATCCACTGTTGTTACATCACATGAACAAAATTGAATTGAAAATAATTATCTGAAAAAATTGCATAGAATGCAGGTTGAATACACTTTGCATTGGCTTTAATATGTCTCAAAGCATCCATGGAAGAAAATGATGACAAATTAACTTTAAAAAATCCTTAAAATATATAAACACAATGCTCCTCGTAATAAATGAACGAAGGAATATTTTTTATTTACTAATTCATATAATGCAACCCTGTGCTTCAAACATCAAACATGGCTACTAGGATTCATTTATCTCACGTTGGCGAAGCTTTGGCTTCGATTTGCCGTTCTTTTACTGTGATTGGTTGTTCGAGAGCCCGAGCTTCCCGACATCTACTTTCTAGTGAGCGAAGTGACCGTGGTTGCTGAACAAGATCAGACATTCATAAATGAATTATTCAGATTCATTCATGTTTGCCAATTCATTCATTGTGTTGGCGTCTCTACTTTTGTGATAACGAATTGTACCATTGAGATAATAACAAAATGTATAAAATACAAGTGGGCTTGATTGTAAGAATAACTAATTTTTTAAACCAATTTTGTGACCCATCCTCTTTACTAAAATAAATTAACGGTGAGGTATGTTTTTTTAATTGTTGTTGTTGTTACTGCTGAAAGATTCTACAACTTGTGAGTTGAACGTATGATGGCACAAAATTTTGTGTAGCGGCTTTCATTTTTGCTGATATTTATAGTCATTTAAAATATTCGGCACACAGGTAAATTGAATATTTGACTATCCTAATAGTAACTATCAGGCCGAGTACTTTAAGATTTTAGATTTTAAAGATGTTAAAAAGTTAAATTTTAAAAAATTTCGCATGATATTTAAAACTTTCCTTTTAATAAGCATGAATTTGTTTTTTACAAGTAAACTTTACATTATGAAAACTACGATTTGAGTTATTATTTAACAAAACACTTTTAATTAATAAAATTTTAAATTTCATGGCTCTGAATGTAATTTTCTTATATTCTAAAAGAAATACTTTAAAATCAAAGAAAATGTTTGAAGTATTTGGACGAAAAATTTTACCGTTATGTAGGTACTACAGTTTATTTTCAGAAAAATACTAAAGTATTAAATAATACAATTAATTTAATGTTCACTCTAAGCCGTTTTAGCTGGGTGCTGTGCCCGGCGGCCCATTTTATTTCTTTTATGCACCCAGCTGCCCTTTTTAACCCTTCCCATGTGCCCAGTGGCCCTTTATAGCACTTCCTATGTGCCCCATGGCCTTTAAGAGAGTTTCACAGTGCCCAATTGCTCTTCTTTATAATCAAAATCTGCCATTTTCTTTTTCTTCTATCAGCATTTACACGAAAGCAAGTGCATATTTTTCTGCCAGGTCCCATTCTTAGTGGTGTGATAACGAGTAAGTCAAGCATGGGATGTGAACTAATCAGGAATTGGATCAGATTCGGATTCATTTTTATCCCATGCAGTTTTCTCAGAAAATTTACTTCAACTTTGCATGAACTGTCTAGTGAGTGGTATGGTATGGAAAATTAGATCAGTCCTTTGATTCGCATATTAACATGGTTAGACTGTATTGTGAAATTCGTCAATTGTTAGAGGGGAAAAAACATTAAATTCAGTATTAAATCATGAGAAAAAAAAGGGAAATTCTTCAGTCAGTTAAAAACAAAATGTGAAATTCGTCAATAAGTTTCTGAAAAAAAAAATCATGAAATTCGTCAGTTGATTGAGGGGGAGGAAGAAGAATCGCAAAATTCAATTGATCGCGGGAAAATATCACAAACTCTATTACAGGACTTTAACAAACCAGTTCAAAATATTTTTTTTTGATGAAGATACAAGTGTGCCCTTTTTTTAGAATAGTGTGCCCTTTTTGAAAAATCCACGCCTGGCGGTCCTTTTTTTTCTAGAGTCAACACTATAATTCAAATTATGGTAACTCGACAAGAATAACAGAGCCCTTATGTATTATCTAAGCCAGGTCAACTAGAATTGCATGCCATATATACTAATTACATAATCCTTAATTTTTTTCAAATATATAGTGTAGCATAACATAGCTAATGGCCAAGGTTATTAGACATACAGGTTGGCTTGTAAGTTTTCCTCCAATCGGAGGGCTCTCCCCCTGCTACGTCACAAGAAACGAAACTAGAGTTGAAATTTGCCTTAGCTCTATGGCTCTATGCAGTTAATTGCTATACAATTCTAATTGAATAAAATATAATAATACTTTTTTTTTTTCGCGTGTAAAGAAATAAGTGAACTTAGTTTGTAAAACTGTATGGAAAAAAATTATTAATTTTTAAAAGCTTTACAGTGACGCAGGAGGGAAAAATACATAAAACAATTCTGAAAGGAAAAAAAATAGCTGTACTATAGTTTTTATTCTTTTCTCGCTATCTCTTATTTTATTATGTTATTAGTATATATATATATATATATTAAATATGAATTGCCTATTTCAAAATTTTTGTTTTAGATTATTTATTAAATTATTAAAATAGTGGGTTGCAACTTTAATTCATTTAATTAAAATGTATGTTTTAATATAAAAATTATACAAATTAGAAAAGAACAGAATAGTAATTTCTCAGAATTGCGTTTATAAAACCTAATACATTTTTAAATATTTTTAAATTGTGAAAAACATAAAAAGATATATACAACATATGAAGTTATTATTCTTTAAAAAAATATTTATGGAAAATACACAGTACAATTTTACAGGGTTCTTTAAAACCAAGACTTGGCTATTTCCAAAGGCCGATACAAATGAGGGGGGCGGGGGGGAGGAGAAATTAGTGCTCTCAATAACTAATAATACCATGATATATATATATATATATATATATTTTTTTTTTCTTTGCTGTTGTTAAAATATAATATACCAATATTTTTGTTTTTAAAAAAAAGCATATTTACAATATTTCAAGTATTTACATATTATTTACAACATAAAATGTTTTATTTTCTATAATAAAGACAACTACACAATAGTTTTTCTTATTTTATTTGCTACACAATCTCTAATATGAAATTTTAATTTTCTGTTTGCTTAGAATCATTTTAGAATTTTATATTACAAAACAAAAAAACATGCCCGTGAATAATATTTACATCATATTGGCAGTGGCAACACCTGACCAATAAGTTTCACTTTTACTAATATATATATATATATATAGATTTATATAACTTCTAAACATCGCAACATTTTCAATTTTTACACTGCTGAATCGGGAAAAAAATAGAATTTATTTGAAAACTGTATTTCAGTTTCCTCGTTTATTTATATTTTTTATTTATGGTTTTTAAAATAACTTTTAAGAATGATTTTTATTAAAATCTATGTTCATCGCGTGCAGCCCGATTACAAAACTTTAATCCGTTTGCACTTAAAACACTATAAATAGTTCAGGATTTATTTCCGGGTAATATTCCATAACAAAATTAAAACTTCATCAATAAATAAAATAATATAAATAAAACACAAATTTAGCAGACATGTAACCAAACTACGCGCTTAAACCACTGAAATAATAAAAATCAAAAAGGCTGCTCTAAGTAGTGAAATTTTTGGTGATTTCTTCGGCTATTAACTGCGAACATGCATTTAATAAAATATCGCTTTTAATAAATTTCAAAAATTATTTGAATACATTACAGATATTTTGAATTTAAAAATGCTTTTTGGTGTTGTCAGTGGGCAATTTAAATGTATATATATAAATTAAATGTAAAAAAATCTATTTAGAATTTTCAGTTTAAAAAATGATTTTTACCTATGGACTAATCTGGTAAGCCCGAGTTGCATACCTTAATATTTTTAAATATGCACTTATAATAATTTTTAGAAATATAAATGTGTTTTTGAATAAAAGAAATGCCTAGATTATGTCTGGGCCCTCTCATTGCATCTTATTAAAAAGAAAAAAAATTCAGTCGGACGATTTTTTTGGAAGCTATAAATTAAAATTTGCCACGTAAGTTTAACTTTCGCATCCTCAAACTTTGAACCCAGAACTCTATGAAGATTTAAGAAAAAACTTATAAACTACATGCTTTACCTAGTTACTTTACTCAAGTAAAATAAACTGTCAAATGTGGGTGTTAGCATTTGAAAAATGAAAGTTTGTACAATTTTTAATAAATCGAAACTCCTATTTTATTCTTACGGCAGATAGGGAAGTGTCCTTCTGGGATTCTTGTGACGTATGACCCCTCATAGCAACGAGAGTGGGCGGAGCAGCGTCCTTAGTGACGAGCTAACCTATATGTCTAATAACCTTGGCTAATGAGAGCCATAAAGTAATGATAATAATACATGATGTAGTTTATTTATTTATCATAATTTATGGAGTTTTTTTTATAGCTAAATATTTTATAGTTCCTTGTTATATGTTTATGTTTATTTATTAAATTTTATTTTATTTTTCATTATTTACCATTTTTAACAATTTTATGTATACAGTATGGAACCATTTATCCAGAAACCAGTTAACCGGAAAACCATTTATCCAGAAACCAGTTAACCGGAAAACCAGTTATCCGGAATGATATTTCTGATAGACTGATTTCAGAATCTTTGCACAAAAAGGTGTTATACACTGCCAGTTTGACATAGGCTTTGCTTGAAACAATTGTATAATTTGTTAACAACATCTTGTATTTATTGTCATCAAATTTAGTTGCATTTTAGATGTTTTAATTTTTATGCAGAAGAAACAGAAGAATTTTAGTTCCTAAGTGATTCCCATAGATTGGCTTCTTTTAAACTCTGGCTAACTTTTGATCTTTCTTGCATTGATTTTTAATCCAATTTATCTAATAATTTAAAATCAGAAATAATGCCACAACCACACATATTCCACAAAACTTATCAAATGGATGTTGCTTTAATGCATAACCAGTTAACCGGAATACATCTAACCCCAAGCATTCTGGATAAATGGTTCTGTACGGTATTTAATAATCTTAAATTACTGTTTTGAATGTGATTGGCAACAATTTTTGCAAATTATCTCCTGGCCAGGATAATACATAAGTACTGGATAACGTTCCTGTTCCTTTTGAAAAATAAGAAATTTTTACATTTAAACTTTACGCTTAAAAATTCTTTGTTTTGTGTTATTTTAAGAAGAGGGTAGTTTAAAAACTTTTTTTACTTTGGGAAATTTTAAATTTCATGGTTTCTCGTGTTTGTTAAAACAAATTAATAAAATTTTATTATATTGTAAAAAAAAAATATTTTAAAATCAAAGAGAAATTTTGAATGAATTGGAAGAAAAAATTGTCAGCAAGGAACTAGAGAAATATAATAATACAATATTTTTGAATGGTGACATCTAAGGAGGAATAATGTTCCTGTTCCTTTTGGTTTAGTAAAGTATGTTTTTAAATGTAGTAAAAAAGTAGAGTCTGGAATGGACGATCATCTTCAGAATTTTCATCATTTCCATAGGTTATAAGCATACAGCTTGTTCCTAAATTCTTGGTACAAACTGAGAATGTGGTCAACACAAACATATGTTGAAGATGTTATAAGTATGTTGAGAATGGTGAAATTCTTCCATTGATACCATCTGATGTAGTTAACTAATTATATTATTTAACTGCCTCAATTAACTGCCTCAATGGCAATATGACTAGTACCTTTTTAAATCCCTGGTTTTAATACTGGCTATCAGACAGCCATTAACCGAAACAAGCTTTACCAAAAAATATAAGCTAAATTTTTGTGGGTCATTCAAAATCAAATTGTGTCAAAATTTATACCTGGGAGCAGACTTGTATAAAACTAAAAACTTTCTGCGCACGCAAATATTGGGTCAAAAACTTTCTGAAAATTAATTTAATGTTTAATAAAATAATGCGAGTTATATTATTTTGACGCCTCGTGGCAGAACGTGCGCGACACTACGACGGGCGTCGCAGACTTTTCTGGGCAGCTGCAGACTAAAAAAAAGTATCTCGGATTTCGACAAATGATCGGCGAAAAAAAAAATCTCCGTTAATCGTTTGCAGAAAAAAACCGTCAATTTCGCAAAAGGATCGCGGAAAAAATGCAAAGACTGTCAAAGAATCGGGAAAAAACGCAAATTTTGTTAAAGGATCACAAAAAACTCGAATTCGCCCGCTAAAAAAAACGCGAATTTTGTCATAGGATCGCACAAAATGCAAATTTTGCGAAGAATCGCAAATTTCGTTAAATAATCGTGGATAGAGCTTGAATTTATTCAAAGAATTCCGTAAAAACGCAGATTTCTTTAAAGGATCGCGGGAAAAAGCGAATTTCTTCAAAGGATCGCGAAAACACGCAAGTTTTGTGAAATAGCGGGAAAAAATACTAATTTTGTCAAAGGATCGCGAAAAAACGCGATTTTCGTAGAGGGACAGCGACAAAAACACGATTTTTATAAAAGGATCGGGGGAGAAACGCAAATTTCGTCAAACGATAGCAAACAAACATGCATTTCGTCAAAGGATCGCAGTGGGAAAACGGGAAATTTGTTAAAGGATAGCAGAAAAAACGCAAAATTCGTAAAGGATCGTGGTAAAAAGGCGAATTTCTTCAAAGGATCGCGGGAAAAATAAATTAATTAGGTTATATTATAATTAAAATGTAGGTATATTTTTATAATGTTAATCAGTAAGAATCCTATTTATTTTAACGCTTATAATGTTCTTGTTCATAATAAGAAAATTGAAACATGCTACTCCCGCAGACAATTTTCATTTCACTAAATTGCTGTCGCAGACACTAACCATAATTTTCTGCCACTGGGTTTTAACGATATTAATTAAAAACAGTAATTTTAAAATAATTACCATTTAAATTAAAAATTAATTGATATTAATTAAAGAATAATTATTTTAGTTAAAAAATAATGAAGCTAAAAATCCATGATAAGAAAAGGTGAATTTTTATCAATTATTTTGTCAATGCATTTAGAAACAGCCCAACCCTTAATATTGTAACCTTTTCGCACAAAATGACAGTCACTCTTGTTCACAAAAATAATACAGCATTGCTTCTGAAACAACTGTATCATATTTTATAGGGAGAGATCTATTCATAGGTATCATCATTAAAGAGACTGATGCAGGGATGAAAGTGCACTAAAGCCATTTTGGAACAGCAAAAATCTGATTTTGGAGCAATGAAATCCATTTTTGCAGCAGCAAAAATCTAATTTTGTAACAATAAAATTAAAATTCTGTTTTTGGAGCAGATTGAAATTCTAATGCTAATAAACTTCTAAAAATTAAAATGATTGCTATCTTGAAAATATTTTCACATTTGAAAGAATAATTACTCAGATAAAATTTCTCCACACATTTTGCTAACTCTGGGCATTCTAAACGACCATGGGGTACAGATTACAATAATGAAAAATTAGCAGCAGGAAGAAAAAAAAATCAGTTTATTTGAGTTTAAAAAATATTATTTTAGAGCAGCAATTTTAACTAATCAAAGAAAAAGCCTAGGAATACAACATACAGGACTCCCACTCAACTTTTGTAGTAAAAAATGGTAAAAGAGGACCATTTTTCTCAAAAAAGACAAAAAGGAACTTTTAGGGATCTAAATTCAGCAAATCACAAATAAAAATAAACAAAATCTCCTCAACCATTTCACAAAATTAGCGTGTTTTAAGCGATCTTTTGACTAAGTTCACTTATTTTTCGCGATCTTTGGATGAAATTTGTGTTTTTTGCGATCTTCTGAAGAAATATAGTTTTTTTTCTATCTTTTAAGAGCGTTTTGTTCGTTTTCACGAAACTAGCGATCCTTTGAGAAAATTCACTTTTTTATCGCGATCTTTTGATGGAATTCGTGTATTTTTCGCGATATTTCGACGAAATTTGCGTGTTTTTCCCGGTATTTTGACGAAATTTTCTATTTGTTTCACGATCTTTTGACGAAATTCGTATTCTTTCGCAATCTTTTGGCGAAATTCGCGTTTTTGCAGCGATCTTTTCATGAAATTAGTGTTTTTTTTTCGTGACCCTTTGACGGAATTCGCGCTTTTCTCGCGGCCCTTTGTCGAAATTCGTGTTTCTTTCGCGATCCTTTGACGAAATTAATTTTTTTTTTGCGATTCTTTTACGAAATTTGCGTTCTTTTGCGATCCTTTGACAGAATTCGGGCCTTTTTCCGCTATGCTTTTACGAAATTTGTTTTTTTCAGCGCTCCTCTGACGAAATTTGGGTTTTTTCTGCGATTCTTTGATGAAATTATCTTTTTTTTAAAAGGATCCTTTAGAAATTAGCGTTTTCCGCGATCCTTTGACGAAATTCGCATTTTTTCCGCGATGCTTTGACGAAAGGGGTCATTTTTTTCTGCGAACGATTGACGAAATTGTTTCTTTTTTCGGCGACAATTTGTTGAAATTCGCAATATTTTTAAGTGATATTTTTTTATGCCTGAATTTTCGGGCTGATGGCCGATTTTTTTTAAATTTTCGGAAAATTCGAAACAGAATCACCCTTGGCAAACAATAAATAAATCGTATATAAAATTGGGAAATATTTAACATTTCGGTATTAAAAAAAAAAAAGTTACAAGAGCAAAAACTACTTTTTTTTTTGTTTTTTTTCAAAAAAATTTCCGCAAAGTTCCGAATTTTGCGCAAAATTTTCCGCGCACAATGTGCGCTCGTGTGTCTATGTTATACAACTCTGCCTGAGGGAATATTTAAGTGTTAGATTCGCAAATTTTGACTAATGCTTTCTACTCCTTTTTTATAAATAAATGTTTTATTTTGTTAATTGAAAATATTTATAGATTGATTCATTACCCATGAATGAATTCGTCCTTCGTGATTCATTCATTGTGTTGGCATCACTGTACATTTGTAATGAGTGTACTTTGTAACAATCATGAATTTTTAAAATCAATTTACTGATCCATCCTCTTTATAAAAATAAATTAATGGTAATATATGTTTTTTCTAGTTATTCTTCTACTAAAAATTTGACAACTTGTGATTTTATCGTATGATGGCAGAAAATTTCATGTGTCGCAACTTTCATTTTTGCCGACATTTATATCATTTAAGATATTCGGCACACTGGTAAACTGAATAGCAACTTTCAAGCCAAATGCTTTAATATTTTAGAATTTAAAGTTGTTAAAAAGTTAAATTTTACATAATATTTAAAACAGATTAGTTCCATTTAATAAACAAGATTTTTTTTTTTTTTTTTTTTTTTTTTACAGGTAAATTTTACACTATAAAAACTATGCTTTGAGTTATTATTTAAGAAAACTTTTATAATTAATAAATTTCTAAATTTCATGGTTGTTAACATATTTTTCCTATATTCTAAAACAAATATTTTAAAATCAAAGAGAAATTTTGGAGAATTGGATTTTGAAGAAAAATTTTACAGTCATAAACTGTTTATTTGTCAAAAAAAAAAAAAAAAAAAAACAGTAAAGTAATAAATAGTACAATTAATTCAAATGATGATGACTCGTCAAGTATAATGGAGTTCTTACGTATTATCCAAGCAAAGTCAATTAGAATTGCGCCAAGCATGACCCCAATTATTACTAATTACATTAACCTTTCATTTATGACAACTATATAGTGTTGCATAACTAATAAGAACTATAATGTAATGATAATAATATGTAATATAGTTTATTTATCATAGTTTATGTCAGTTTTTTTTAATAGTTCATTTTTATTTTTTATGGTTTTTTTCTTATTTATTATGTTCATTTATTACATTCTATTTATTATTTACCATTTTTAACAATTTTATGTACATTTAATGATGTTAAATTACTGTTTTGAATGTGATTGACAACAATAAACAACATTGGTGACCGTTTTTGGCAATTTATCTCTTGTCTCAGATAATATGTAAGTATCAAATAATGTTCCTGTTTCTTTTGATAAATAAGAAATTTTTACAAATAAACTTTACACTAAATAATTCTTTGCTTTAAGTTATTTTAAGAAGAGGATAGTTTTAAAACTTTTTCACTTTGTGAAATTTTAAATTTCACGATTTCTTCTGTTAGTTAAAACAAATTAATAAAATTTTGTTATACAGTAAAAGACATATTTTAAAATCAATGAGAAATTTTGAATGAAATTGGAAAACAAATTTGATAGCCATGTACACTTATTTATCAGGCAGTAATTGAGTAAAAATATAATAATGCACTTTTTTTAATGGTGGCATCCCAGGAAGAATAATGTTCCTGTTCCTTTTGGTTCAGCAAGGAAGTTTTTAAATGCACCAAAAACTAGTGTCTGGAGTGGCCGATCATTTTCGGAGGTTATAAATTGTTCCTAATATCATTGAACAAACTGATAATATGGTACACATAAACATCTTCTGAACAAGAAACAACATCTGAATCCACTTATTCCATCAGAAATGCAATACATTCATTCAAAAATACAGGATGTGTCACTACAATGTGAAACTGGATTATCATTCACAGCCTTAAGCATAATGAAAATATTTTAGTGAGATTCGTGTTATAGTAATTTTCCTTGCTTGAAATATGATGATATTATTGGAAGCAACTGAGATTTTGCTAGTGACACAGTATAAGTGTTGTCAGCTGCATTCTGAATAAAGGAATGTCTAGCTCAATGTTGTTTAGATATAAATGGCGACAATTTATAACACATCTCAGCATGTCTAGGGCTGGATGATACATCAAATATCGATTTTTATAACATAATGCTTCAATCAATTTTAATCTTTGTTAAATATTGATATACAATGCAATTTCTCACTCTGTAATCAATGCTACAATGAAAACAAGGAGAAAAAAGAGCTGATTTTTTTGCCTTTGCCATCCCCTGCCTCTACTGTATCTTGAGATGTCCCATTTTCTTCTGGGGACAGGGCAAAAGGTTATATATTGTTACTACAAATCGAGATGACAATTATAGCAGAAAAATTAATCTTTGTGTGCTGGAAATCAAAAAGGAGAAGCTATTTTTTTCTGGGGGGGGGGGTATTTTTGTTTTCTGTAGCGGAAGACAGTCGAAACGTGAGAATCATTATTTTGGCCAGAAAATTTGGAAATATATTTTAGAAATACCTGACATACATTTCTTATTGTTGTTGTTAAGACAGATTTCAAATCTAAACTCATAACTTCCTGACACATTCGGAAAGTCCATTTTAAGCTAAGACACATATATAAGTAAAAACTTCACTATTTCTTAAAAACTGTGAAATTGAATGACGTTTTCCATTTCTTGATAAAGCAAGGAATCTATCAAAAAAGGCTGCCAAAGTTGGTGTTTATAACAAATAATTGAAATGTGACAGTGCGGAAATAGTTCTCATCAGGGTTGGCAAGTTTCTGCCGGGGTGGTTAAAACCAGTGGTTGTATCCGATTAAGACCGGCATGGCAGAAACTAGATTCTGCCAGTAAGGGTTAAAAACTGACAGAAAGTGAGAAATAATACTAATGAGTACTTTAATCTGCAATGATTCATAATGGACAGTATTCTTGTGACGTCAGAATGCGAATCACAATATGTAAAAATAGTGGCTAGCGAGTTTGTTTACGTTATTGTGTCATCTGATGCAGTCTATATACAGGTAAATGCATGTGTAAAATACTACATATTTATTTTTTATGAATTATTTTCAATTAATACTTATATGCATATTAATTAAAATCCATATATACTTATTAATAAAAGAATTAAAATTTTTATTTTATTAATAAAAGGAAAAATTTCATGCCATTGCATTAAAATATAGAAAAGAGAATATAGAGATCCCGTATCTGTCCCTGGAAAGGTCTAAAACTCCAAATAAAAATAATGTATAAGCCTAAATTTTGTAAACGCGGTGCTTTTCAATGGTGAGGTTATGAATGTTATTCCCAAGCAGACGAATTTTTGTAGCCTCAAACTCATTGGGAGAATATTATCCTTTCACACATGTGTTTGATATGTAGACATTTCAGTTAAAAATTAAAACTAAAGCTTATTAATGTTCTTCAAAGTAGCAAAAAGTTTCAACATGATCATATAAATATACTTTGTTTATATAATATTAATTTTCTTTAACTTGAAAAACAGAAATTTTTATAATGGTAATCTGATGCTGTATAAGTTTAACTATTAATATTATTGTTTACAGTTTAATTTCTATTGAAAAGTAAAAGAAAGAGAAATTTATAAAAAATTCTATGATATTGTAACAAACCACTTTTCAGAGTATTTTTAAATAAATAATACAGTGCAATAACTTAAAGATTATATACTACTGCTTTTTTTATTCACTTATCACTCTGTGCTGAATGTTGACAAATGTACTATTCTTTGTAATTATTAATGTGTAACTTCTAACATTTGATTAATTTAATATTTTCTTAGGTGTATTAATTTTTAGTGTTTATATTTTATTGCAATTCATTTTTTGCTCTTCTAAATATTAATAAAGCAAACAATTCGAATATAAAATGCAGACTCCTTCAAGGAGAATTATCAAGGTGAATACCGAAATATTGAATATTTTCTATCTTCATGCAGTAGGATATTTAACTGTGTTTAAATAAAGTTGTGTACATTGTTTAATGACATCTTTATAAAGATAACCATCTAACATATTTTCTGGGATATTTTTAAAAATTTTACTTGCATATTTAGAAAATTACAGCAGTGTTTTTAGACGCATGATGGCTTTTTAAAAATATAAATGGCCCCCTGAAGTCCCTTTTAAAAATAAAAATGTCTCCCAAAGTCACCCTTTTAAATAAAAATGGTCCCATTTCCCCCTTTGGAGGACGAAAATGTGTTGGGAACCCTACAACTATAATCCTAATGTGATCATTTTTTGTGTGGTTACAATACTAAAAAAAAAAAAAAAAAGATTATTACATTGAATTTTTAATCTTAAAAATTTTATGATATGAATTATGAAATTAATATTAAAAAAATTAATTGCAAACTACAATTATTTTGTTAGATTTAGTATATTTATTATGTCTGCTTTTTTTTAAAATTTTCCTTTCAAGTAGTTTTCCAATTATGATTAAAAAACATTAAAAAGATGTTTCAAGGAACTGTCTAGGATCTGCAGAAAAGCATCATTTGAAAAATATATATTTTACTCATTTTATTGAAACATTTGAGCTGGCAATATTCAAAACATATTAAAAGATTGAAAGGGTCCTATTGGCAAGAAATAATACATTAATAGAAGGGACATAATCATTCTGTAGCATTTTAACAATCGAGTACCAAACCTTAATTTGGAAACAGTCCCTAAAATTGGCTCATTTTAAAATAATTTATTTCTTTGAAACAAATGTATGAATTTCATGAAAATATGTTTTCAGATTAATGGAAGGGTGTAGAATTTATTGATGGTGTTAAACTTGGATATTTCTATTGAAAAAAAAAAACAATGCTTGGGTTTCTTTTGATAGGTAGATGGCTCCCTAAGCCAATTTCATTTACATCATTTAAAAGTTGACTTTATTTCCTATCATTTGGTACCAGTCACTTTCTTCTACAGTAATTATTTGCAGCGTGAGCAAGGGGTGATTACTTTTTTTTTTCTTTTTCATGACTGTACATAAGTTATATATATTTGCAATTTGCAGAATCTGCACTATTTTTTTACACCGGAATTTGAAGAATCGATTTTAGTCCCCTTAATATATTCTTTAGGGCTGTTTTCTATTCCAAAGAAGCTATTTTTTGTTACATCTCCCCTGAATAAATTTTTGCTTACAAAACTCATCCACTGGCAGGTGGTTTTGTTCTGAAACTATGTATGTATATATATGTGTGTATACATTATAGGGTGGTTCAAAAAAAATTTTTTCGAGGTAAAGACCAAGACACCCCCTACTTTTTTTACATTTATCCATAGTATCACTCTCCTAAAATTGTAGCTGTTTACACCTATAGGAAGATGGTGCTCAATGACCCTTCATTTTGACACTTTTTGGTAATTTTACATAATTTCATAGTTTTAGATTGATGAAAATCTATGTTTAAAATACATAATTTTTAAACAAAAGCTGATCGTTTTAAGCTTTTATAATTCCTAATAAATAATAAAAAGTTTAGTTGAATTATTTAGCCACAGTATTTCTTGCATCTGGCAACATTGCAATACTTCTGACACAAGAAGCCACATTTTGTAAGCAAGGCTCTTTTTTATATTGCCCATGCTCATGCTTTGATTCCAATAAAAATAATAGAAGATTATGATTTCCTTACAGATCAACGGGATAGTCGCAAAATGAATTTGGGTAATGATGATAGAGAATTTATTAAAAAAGCAAGAGAGAAGTCTTAACAGAAAAAACAGGAAGAACAACGAAAAAAAAGATTCATAAGTGTTGAAATTTCATCAGCAGCTGTTTATGTTTATTCAATGGCTGATTCAGAAAGCTTAAGAGTCTCCTTCTCAATCAGATGATGATGATGATATCTTCCCGAATATAAAGGAAAACCTTATTTACAATCCTGAAAAGAAACAAGATGTGTCTAAATACAACTGTTCACATTTTATGTTAGTGGTGCTTTAGATAGTAACAAGTTCTAATTGTATCAGCTCTGGGGCATGACCTTCGTGTACTTCCTCTTTTAAGAAGCACCATACAACGATTAAGAAAAAAAGCTAGAAAATAATATGTTGAGTCAGAAATTCACCATTTCAAACCAGATTGTCCTCTAGTCCTCCAATGGAACGGCAAACTTTTACCTGAATGTCTTGGATTAGGAAAGGTTTTTTTTCAATTGTCAGTGCTTGTTTCCGAAACTGATACTGAAAAACTCCTTGGAAGTTCAGTGATGGTGAAACAGCAAAAAATGTAGTGAATTCTATTTTTAATCTATTACACGAGTTGCATGTAGAGAAAAACATTCAAGGTTAATGTTTTGACACACGAGTGTAAACACTGGTTATGTAAAAAGAGTATGCATTTGTTTGGAAAAAAATTGGCCGTGAACTATTGTGGTTAGCCTGCCGACACAATAACATGGAATTAATCTTGGCAAAGGCTTTTAGCTTGTGCCTTTCACCATCCAGTTTCACAGAAATTCTACTCTTCAACAGATTTAAGAATGTCAATGAACTAACAAATTTTCGGGTACAGAATTGGAAAAAAATGTACTAAAGATTTTAAAGATTCAGCCATTGCCCGTATTTTATCTGTAGATAAATCTGTGGTCATTAGAGATGATTGAGTTGATACTTGCTATTTTGGGAAATCCACCATAGAAAATCCATTGGAGAACACCAGGTGCTATTCATCATGCTCGGTGGATGGCTAAACTTCTGTGCGGTTACAAAATCTTCAAAATCCGAGACTATCCAGAAGTTTTCTATCTAACTAAGAAGGAAGAAATGCAGCTTCAATGATTTGTGCAGTTCAGTGCTCTTTACAGCAAAGCATGGATAGAATCTCCACTTGCAGCTGAAGCTCCTGTAGTTGACTTGCAATTATGGAAAGACCTGAGAAAATATGAGACTATTTATTCTGAGATTGGACTGGGAGTAAGGAAAGTCCTAGAAAATGACATGTGGTACCTTTCAGACAAATTGGTTGGACTTGCCCTATTCTCAGACACAGTACCAACAAAAGAGAAAGCAAAAATTATTGCAGGAATGAACAATCCAAATTGTAAGAGGTCAATCAAATTTATTGAAAGATGATGCAGATTGCCTTGGAGATTTTGGAACAAAAAGTGCTGTTGAGCTCTTTTCTCGTTTCAATATTGATGACTTTTCTATAACTTTCGCTTTAAGAATGGAAGAACAACATCAATTATAAAAATGGTAGAAAATATGTAAAAGGACTAAGATTGGTCAACGATACTGCTAACAAGGAAGGTTTCCTTACAGGGCATACTCAGAATATGTTGAAAAAAATGGTAGTGAAACTACTCCTGTATGTAATAAGAGATCAGTTAAATTTAACGGCGGAATTTCAGTAGAAAGTCTGTAAAAAAATAAAATACTTTCGAATATTTGGCGCGAAAATACGAAAGTGACACGCGATTTGGCGAGCAGGATTTTTCCTCGCCAAAAGCAAAGCAAACAATCTTAATGCATCTGAAAATTGTTTGTTAATTGCTTTTTAGAATGCACGGTTTTTAAGGAATTTAAACTTAATCAATGAAAGAGGTTATTATATATTTTTTTATATTACATATATATTCTGCTTGTTACTGTAGTTATTTAATTTTATCACTGTAAAAATATTTTCTGTGCTTTGCAAGTTGCAAATGTCTATTTTACGTTATAGGCCGCTGACATTTGATTGACATAATGCATGTCCATATCGAAGACGAAATCGTTTCCATAGCAACAAAATCAAATCGACAGTGTTCTATCAACCTTATTTTTGAGCTTGAAACAATTTAAATCTTGCTTTAAATCGTAAAATGATATTTAAATTTTATTATAAATGCATCTAAATATATATGGGATAAACTATAGTTAAAACAAACTAAAAATGACAAAACTATAGTTAAAACAAATTAAAAATGACAAAACTAAAGTTATTTAAGTTAAACTTATATAAACAAATTCAATATAAAAAGTTTTTTCCTACATAAAAGCGTATTTTTTTTATCATTGCCAACCGGTGATAAATCGCCAAATAAA
Organism: Maratus speciosus; assembly: GCA_963932465.1. Taxonomy (NCBI): domain Eukaryota; kingdom Metazoa; phylum Arthropoda; class Arachnida; order Araneae; family Salticidae; genus Maratus; species Maratus speciosus. The sequence continues at coordinate 24,889 of CAWVRF010001481.1, read as the reverse complement.
CGAAAATTTCTCTATTTTTTTACGGATGCTGTATCGGGCTTCCGCCAAAAATTTTTTTATAAACATACATATCCGTATGAGAAGAACATTCTGTAATTTTTTCAGATTTTTCTGAGTATGCCTGTATGGAGACCTTCCTTGTAAGAGATGTGTCCAGCTGATTCAAGAATTCAACAAACTTTTAACAAATCATGAGGATGATATGCAGTTTCTTTTGCAAGGCGTTGAAGCAAATAGGATCTTCCCTACCGACGACAACAAAAAAAATCGGTTGTTAATATTGTTTGAAAAAAATAAATACAAAAATCTGAAAATTTTAACTATTTTGTTAGCCTTTACTAATATTGTAAATATATAAATAAAAGATATTTAAATAATATGGTTTTCACCTCAAATTTTAGAAAAAACAATTACAAATGCACAAATATCTCCAAAAGTCAAAAGTTGACAATCATTGAGCATAGTCTTTTATTTGGAAAAGGACATTGAAACTTTGCAAGAATAATAGTATGGGCTGATGTAAAAAAATAAGGGGTGTCCTGGTCTGTACGAGAAAGTTTATTTTTTTTCCATAGGTTTGTGAACCAACGTAATACATATATGTATAATAAATATTGCAGTTACTTGCAAAATTTTACCTAAGCAACTTACCAATTCGACTTACGTAAAATTCAAGTCATGGAAAACTTTACCGAGTGCATTACTTATGTAAATAGGGGGATGCCTGTATCTTTAAAACATTTAGCTAAAAAAAAATAATGATTAAATACATAAACACAACGCTATCAATACAAATAATAAAATCTCATGTAATCAGGTCTATTAATGTAGAATATGATAGAAAATTCCACCTGTCTTCATTTCCAGAGAGTTCAGTTCGATTAAGTGTCATTCAATAATCTCCACGATAGCACTTACAATAATCTGTGGAATTGAAATCGTAAAATAATTCCAATGTCAATCCTTTTTTGTTAACTAAGAATATAATAGTTATTAGTAGATTATGTTTAGCATTTTAAAATATTAATTTTCACGTTGTTGCCTTTAAAAATGTTTATACAGTAGACTCTCTTAAATCTGCGACCCTAAAATACGCGAACGCCTAAAATCCGCATATTTTTCTGATGTAAACAATGAAATCTACAGTTAAGGTGCAGGAACAAAATTCAAGATGGCGCCGAAATCAGCCATTACCTCAATGTTTTTTTTTTACTAAATTTTTTGTTAATCCTTCTCTTTTGGCTATTACAACTGATTTATTACTAAATAAATTTACATTACTTTTGATTTTGATATACATTAGCATATCTATATCAAAAATTCCAGGGTTCGAAATGGAAAAATCCACGAACCGGAACGCTATTTTAAAATTATTGTTCGCGAATTTTTTTTTTTAATTGTAGACAAATTTATTTCTAAACATACAAAGCAGTATAAGAAAAGCATCAAGACTATAAATAACAATGAAAAAAGTTACTAAAGTTAAAAGTGCTAAGAACGAATATTAACGTATCAATCTTACGATTGCTTTACCACTAGATGGCAGCATAGCACTTTTGGAATCGATTTCATCGGTAATAATTTAATATTTTTCTAAATTTTCATTTTACATTATTATTTTAATAATTACTTAAGTTTAAACCAATAAGTTATTTTAATATTTTACTTATTTTAATGTTTCACTATATTGTAAGCATTCATTATAGATTCCCTTGTTTAACTACTAATCAAATTAATGTTTCAAAAATGTAAACAAATCAATGACCAGAAATCCGCAAAATTCTAAAATCTGCACGACCTCTGGTCCCAAGCTGTGCGGATTTGAGGGAGTCTACTGTATAAAACTAAAAAATATATTTAAATATTGGAACACACCTATAGGCTCCCTTTACAATACAGAAACTATTTCTAGGTTAAGAGGAATTGCTTTAAAAAGGTCACTTGAGTCTTTATGTAATGGGAAAGTGCTTCATTGTATGAGAGTTATTTAATCTTTAGAGTGAAATACAGTAGAATCCTCCCAATCCGCATGGCTTGGAACAAGAGAATGTGCGGATTTCTGGTCATTGCATTGTTTATATTTTTTAAACGGTAATTTGAATGTAATAATGCAATCAACATTATAATGAATGCTTATAATATAGTAAAATATTAAAATAATTACAGGGCTTGAAATTCAATTTTTCCTAGGAGGGAAGTCTCCCTACCAACATTTATAAATCAGGCATGAGATTCTTCCGACTTTTATGAGAATTTCCGACTTTTCGTAAATTTTTGAGAAATTTTTTGATTTTTATCTGTAAAAAAGCAGAGAAAAAAAAGATTTTACCGTTTTTTTTTTCTTTCTGGCAGCGGAAAAATGCGCAAAATCAGACATATAGCGCCTGAATTGCATCACATTTTCTCCGCGATTCTTTGACGAAATTCGCGTATTTTCCTCGATCTTTTGACGAAATTCGCGTTTTTTTCGCAATCCCTTGACGAAATTCGTGATTTTTCCGCGATCTTTTGACAGAATTCACCTATTTTTTTCGACCTTTTGACGGAATTCGCGTATTTTCCTCGATCTTTTGAAAAAATTCGCGTTTTCTCCGCGATCCTTTGGCAAAATTCGTGTTTTTTTCTGCGATCCTTTGACGAAATTCACTTTTTTGCAGCCTTCTGACGATTCACGTTTTTCCCCTATCCTTTAACTAAATTTGTGTTTTTTCAGCGGCTCTTTCACGAAATTTGCGTTTTCCCGCGATCCTTTGCCGAAATTCGTTTTTTTCTCTTAACGATCTTTTGACGAAATTCGTGCTTCTCCCGCTTTTTCTGACGAAATTCGCTTTTTCCAGCGATCTTTTGATGAAATTCCCGTTTTTTCCGTGATCTTTTGACAAAATTCGCGTTTTTCCGCGATCTATTGACAAAATTCGTGTTTTTTTCCGCGATTTTTTGGACGGAATTCGCGTTTTTCCAGCGACCATTTGATAAAATCCACATTCTTTTTTTGTCATTTCATAAAATTTGTGTTTTTTGCCTGTTTTGTGCAAAATATTATTTCACGCAGTCTTTTATTTTTTTACCAGATTTTAGCTTACGCGTATTTTCAGACTTTTTGTTATTTACCCACTCTCATGCCTGATAAATAGAGGAGAGTTGAGGTATTTGGGAGGGAGAAAAAAATCTTTAAAACCTACTGTTGTTATACGTGCTATTTAAAGAGCTGCAGATGTGACATACAGATGTGACAAAATACCATTGAACCATTTAAATCAACAACTCAGAATAATTACGCATTATAATTATAAATTCCCTTTTTTATTTAATCCTTTTACGAAATTCGCGTTTTTTTCCGCGATCCTTTGACAAAATTTGCCTTTTTTGCGATGCTTTGACGAAATTTGCGTTTTTTTCAGCGGCTCTTTAATTAAATTCGCCACTACTCCGCGAACCTTTGACGAAATTTGCGTTTTTTTACGTGACCTTTTGACGAATTTTTTTTTCCGCGATCCTTTGATAAAATTTGTGTTTTTCTGCTACCCCTTGATGAATTTCGCATTTTTTCAGTGTCCCTTTGACTAAATTCGCGTTTATTCCACGATCCTTTGACGAAATTGGCGATTTTTTATGCGAATGATTGACGAAATTGATTTTTTCTGCGATATTTGTCGAAATTCGTGAGATTTTTCTGTTTTTTTATGTCTGAAATTCAGAATTGATGACCGATTTTTCATAATTTTCGGAACCGAATGCCTTTAAATTTCGGAAAATAAGGAACGAAATCACTCTGAATTCGCCAATCGGAGTCGCGGAAAATAGCGCGAAATTGTCAACAGATCTCTGGAAAAAAAATAGTGAAATTTGTCTATCGGCCGCGGTAAAAACTCGTGAAATTCAACGATCTTTCGTGATAAAAAACTCGCAAACGTGTCAATAGGTCGCACGAAATTATCACGGAATTCGCTGGGGTTGATCGTAGTTTAAAAATGCAAAATTTTCCAGAAAATTGTGAATTTTTTTGGACAGGAGCCTCCCGCCTGCGATATACTTTTGGGCGGGATTTTAAAATTTTGGGCGCGAATTCCGACATCCCGCCCACAAATTCAAGCCCCGAATTAAGTAATAAACTAAAATAATAAAAAATAAGATAATTTTAAAAATGATAAAATTATTAAAAGTTGTCAAATAAATAATTAATAATGTATAATTAAAAATGTATAATAAAGATGATATACATTTATCTTGAATTATTCAATGAAACTTGCCTCATGAAGGCACTCTACTAATCACATCAAAATGATGAAATAAGGAAGTTTTATTTCAGATTTAGCCAGACTTAATAAACAAAAAAGCTTAATCAATACATAGACATATTTGGTAAAAAAAAGTTGTGATGACCAGTGACACCAGCAAAATCTTGAATTTTTTCAGAAATTAATTTACACTTCTTCCTTCATGGAAAAAGCATGAGTTCAGTCATTAACGGCAGTTGGAAGTCAAATTTGTGAAAAGAGTCGTTAATTTTTTTATAAATATATTGAATCCTTTATTTTCCCTCTTTCGAATGGTATATTACTTTTGTTTCTATGACAACAAGAAGTTAAAATTTTTTAAGTAATTCAGTTCACTCACATCATGCATAAACATTACATACGTGAACTTTAAACACAATTCTCTCAAAACGTGGCTTTTTGAAATTCGGTGTACCTTTTTATAGGAACTACCTCATATTATTGTTTGCAATCTTGTCAGAATATTTCACACTTATCCCTGATCAATCTGAAGCGAACTTTTGTTACAAACATTTGTATAAAATTGATATAAAGAAGTTTTTCTTTGGAAAAATGCAAATTTTTTAATGTTTAAAAGTTATTGTTATTCCAGATTTTTTTAAAAAATAACTTAATCTATACTAAAACTAAAACTAAAAAATAATAAATAACCTGTTCATAAAGTAGACTTCACTTTATTAGGACTTTTTCATATTATGTACATAAAAAACTTCAAGTGAATATCTTTGATAGTTTCTGAGAAAAAGTACATTAATTTAACATGGTAGGTATGGGGACTTCCAACTGCCCTTAACAAGAATTACTTATTAAACTACCTGCAGAAATAATATAAAAATAAAAAATTCTGTAATTTTGTCCCTACATCTGAACTGAAAGTTCCATTGTTTACATCTGTGATGATGTGCTGATTTTAGGGTTGCGGATTTGAGAGAGTGTATTGTACTTGTATTTAGGATGCATTATTTCCACTCATTTCAACTACTGATTAGTTCAAGGTCTGTCTGCATTTTCATTATTTGTGTTGGATCGATCTAATTTGAGGAGATTATATTGTTTTTGCCCTAACAACCTTTAAACAGTGTTTTCTCCATCACATATTGAATGAAGTTTGATGAAAAGAATGTTCATTTTTTCCCGAGCGTAAATTTGTAAAATAATCCAATGTTAATCTTCATAGCAATTCTTTTATAGCTATTATTTCATGAAAAATTCTGTGAGACAATTAAAGAATGTTTGTATGCCTCCCTGCATAAAGTGTATTTCTTCCAAAAATTTCCATCAAAACAAAAACTGTCGATAGTTTTTGGGTGTTCCCCAATCGAATCATGCATTTAATCAAACTATTTTTTCTATCCTTTTGAAAACATTTTACTGAATATTTCAACTTGAAAATCAACAAAAAAAAAAAAAAAAAAAAAAAAAAAAAAAAAAAAAAAAAAAAAAATCAACCCGAAAAGAGTAAAATTATAATTTATTTTCTAAAACAATGCCTCTTAAACAAACGGTCATAACAGTTTTTTTTGTTGTTTATTTTGTCATTTGGAAAGGTGTTTTTTTTTTCTATTTTATTCTCTCACAAACCCAGAAAAAGAATCAAAAGCATTATTCTATCTGCCTTAGATTAATAAATACTGAAACATAGGATAAAATAATGTCTTCCTATGTTTAAATAAAGAGTTATTAAAAATAAATTTTCATAATGGAACTAATGTGAACTGGTGCAATCCTGTTATGCAAAAAATCCAAATAAGAGAGAGGGGCATATTTTTTATTAAAAATGGTTCATAAATATATGTAATCGACCTATAAAAACGTTTATTTTCACTTTTTATTATGTTCGCACACTTTTTTGCAATTACAATTTACAATACATAAATTAATTTTTTTAAATATTGCATTAAATTTGTCTGTTTTGCTCTTCACTGGATTTGCTGACGAGCTACTATCTCAATCCAAAGCCTCATTATAATTACACTGCTCAAAACAATTAAAGGATATTTGAAGTTTTATATAAAATAAAGATATAAACGAAATTTTTTTTTGCCGAAAATAGAAGAAGAGAATCACAAATGCAAATTTTTCTGGTTTTCAAACTGTGGAGTATGCAAATTTTGAGTTCGACGTCAAAAACGTCGCTTCAGCGGCAGCGAATGAAATTTGACTTTCAACTGGATAAAAGAGAATGAAGACAAGGATGATCGGCATTCAGTGATTGCTTTGTTTCGATGAGTACGATGTCTCAGCGAAGTCATTTGACAGATTCAGAAGCTTTGAGAATTGTTGGTAGGTGAGAAGGGGGCCAAACTCAAGCCGAAATAGCGCAAGCCATTGGAGTGTCACAAAGTGTCATTTCCAGGATCTGGAACCGTTTTTTGGAGAGTGGATGTGCAGGCCGAAGACCAGGGCAAGGTCGTAGATGGGCAACAACGCCCAATGAAGATCGGTATTTAGCGTTAACAGCTCGGAGACACCGAACCATGAACGCTACTTTTCTCCAACAACACCTTCGCTCGGCTACAGGCACCACGATTTCAACTCAGACTGTCCGAAACCGGCTCCATGCTGTAGGTCTGTATGCTCGCCGACCGATGGTATGTGTTAGATTAACATCAAGGCATCGTCGCGACCGCAGGGAGTGGGCAACCGAGCATGTCAACTGGAGGAGAAATGAATGGAGCAATATTCTGTTTTCTGACGAGTCCCGTTTTTCTGTGCATCCGGATAATAGGCGTATTTTCATCTGGAGGGACCGTGGCAGTAGGAATAATCCTGCGTTCGTGCACGAAAGTGTCAGATTTGGCGGTGGAGGAGTGTTGGTGTATGGTGGCATCTCCATTGACGGGCGCACTGACCTCTACATCATTCGAGATGGAGCTCTGACTGGTCGCCGATATAGGGATGAGATCCTCAGACCTATTGTAGTCACTTACGCTGCAGCAATCGGAGATAACTTCATTTTAATGGACGATAACTGCAGGCCACATCGTGCAAACCTGGTGGAGGATTTCCTTTTCGAGGAAGGAATCGTTCGAATGGAATGGCCAGCGTGTTCTCCAGACATGAATCCAATCGAGCACGTTTGGGACGCTCTAGGAAGACGAGTTTCTGGCCGCCAACAACCCCCACAAACTCTCCAAGAACTGGAAAGAGCTTTTCTGGAAGAGTGGGGCAGAATACCCCAACTCGTCATTAATAGCCTCATTGAGTCCATGCCTCAAAGGTGTTCAACGTTGCTGGCCGCCCGTGGAAACCATACCCCCTACTGAAAATGATTTTCTTTGAAGAAAACACCTTTTCTTATTCTTTTTTTCTCATATGCACAAATTGTGTTTTTTTCCTTTAGTACACAAATGCGCAATAAAATGCATTTTTTTCTGCCAAACATGTGTAATTTATTCTCATATAACCTACTATGTCTGTCGACCATGTATCAATCAGCTAAACAGTTTACCAGATACAAAATCCACCTAAAACTGCAATTTCCTTTAATTGTTTTGAGCAGTGTATTTTAAAGCATTGTTGTAATTTTGACCAAGGCAATTGTCAAAAGTTGTTTTAACCATCTAAAACTGTTCAAAGTTGGTTGAAACTCTATTAAGTAACTCAAAGTTGTACAAATTATCAAACTATAAGTACATTTAAGTGAATATGAATGCCATATTATCATTATATATGTATATATATAATTTTTAAATATAGATGGAATTTTTTTAAGCTTATGTAATGCAGAGTTTGTACTCATTTACTTAAATAAAAATCAAGGACCAAAATAAAAAAAAATGTACGGACCTACAAATTGAATAAACTAATGAATTATAACACATATTTTTAATACAGTGTTTCACTTTTGTAAATACAAGTTTTAAACATTCAAATGGCTGGGAAAGGGGGGGGGGAGTCGGCATATGGCAGTAGAAATTTCGTAGAATATCACTAGTTAATCAAAATAACAAATGCAGCAGAAAAAAAAGAAATTTGAAGATTGTAAACTTTGTGTGCAGTAGGAAAAGGAAAGGGGGTAGGTGGTAGGATTCAAAATTTTAGAAGGGGGAATTAAGATGATTAACTACATTGCCTCTGCATACTATAATAAAGTAGGGGTACATGGGGGAAGTATTTTTTTAGAGGGGGGGGGGGGAGTTCAATTAGATGTTTATTTATTCATCATAACTATAGAGTTATAAATACGGCAGAAAAATAACTAAATATTAAAACGCTTCAATGTTTTTTAATTTTGTGTATTTCCTAACAGGGGAGAAGGGGAAATCAGGAAATTTCTGGGAGGAGGGGGGGGGGTAAGTGTAATTTAGATAAGCGATTATTTATTGGCACAATATTAAAACAAAAGAAAACAGAAAAGTTTTAAAGGTTTTTCGCTTTGTAAGCTGGGGAGAGGGGTGGGATTGCACAAAATGAGAGAAACATTTTTTAAGGGGGGTGGGGGAGGTAGTAAAAAGTCGATTAGATGATGGCTTAGTTATATATCATTACTAAATATTTATAAGTGGGACAGGAAAAAAAATGAAACTGAAAAGGTTTTGAAGATTAAGTTTTATGTGGTAGGAAAGAAGGAAGCGGGGCAATTTCGGGTGAGTGGGAGGTTGTTAAAAGATTATTTATTGTCATTGTTACAAGACAATGGAACAAAGAAAGTTTTAAAAAATTAAATGGACACATAGTATAAAAAAATCAAACAATTTTAAATTTTGCAGGCTAGGAAAGGAGAAAGGGACTAAGGGAGAAGCGGCAATTTTAGATGGAGGGGGATTTTAGTTGTTTAATTGCATATTGTTGCTGCAAAATGTAACAAATTGAGAAAGAAGAAGAAGGATGACTTTTAAAGATTTTAAACTTTGTGAGCATGATGAGGGTAAGTAAAGAAGCAGTTTTTTTAGGGGAGGTGGGGGCTTTATTAGGTGACTCGTTATTTACCTTACTACAAATTTACAAATAGGACAGCGTGGGTGGGGGGGAATAGGAAACGTCAATATTGTGTGTTTGTGGAGGAAAATTATGTGACTGATTATTTATTACTGGGATAAAGTAACAGATAGATAAAAAAAAAATTCTTTTAAAGATTTAAAACTTGTTGATCTTGGGAGGGGGCATGACTGCAAGTTTTTTGTCCACAGACGGAATTCCGTCTTTCGAAAATTACCTAGGACAGAAACAGGATGAAAAATTTCCGAGGACGGGAAAAAATCGTTTCTAGGTGTCTCAGGACTTGAGCAAAATGTTTAAGAATCGGGCTTAAAAAACACTCCAATTTTTGACCATCCCATTTAAAATTTTGGTTAGATTCTTAAAATCTCATTTTATATATTTTTTCAGACATGCACTGTAAAAAAATTCGGAAATGTTACTCTACCCTGTAGGGCAGCAATGTGGCCCAACGGTTCTGTTATGTTTCCGAATATTTCGGTCAGATATTCGCAAATGTTTCCGCATACTTCGGTCTCATAATCGGAAACGTTTCCGTATATTTCGGAAGAATATTTCTTTTTAATATTTTTGGGGAAATTTTAATGTTAAAATAAAATAACAAATAGAGCAGAAAACCAAAAAAATAGAGTTTTAAAGATTTTAATCCTTGGTATTTTGGGGGCAGGAAAGGAGAAAGTTACTTTTTTTTGGGGGGGGGGGGATTTAGATAACATTTTACCAAAATTTGTATGATCGATTGATCATTGTTACAATAAAGTAACAAATATAGCAGAATTTTTTTTAAACATTAAGGAATTTTAAAGATAGTAAGCTTTGACACTGGAGGAGGGAAGCATAATTTCAGAAGAGGGGAATTTAGATGGGTTTTTTTTATAAATTAGAGATCCAGTGAAACAAAGAAGAGTTTCACCCTTAAGTTAAGAGATAATAGGAAAATAAAATTACGGAGTTTTAAGGAACTTTTGTAGATTTTGGATAAAGTAAGGACTTTCAAGGACCGTACGATCGCTTTAAAAATATTCCTAACACAAACATGCATTTCATAAATCTTTTTCTTAAATTGTAACTAATACATTACGATATTTGGTGGGCAGTAATGAAAATATTGATTAAATCGTAAATTTCATAATGAATCTGCTGAATGGTTGTGTTAACTCGACCCCAATAGAAAGGTTATTTTCCAAGTTTGGTCTAATCCAGAATAAATTATGGAATTCTCTTATCTTAATACAACGCTGGTAATCCTTTTTTTAAGTTCTAAATAAAATTACTTTAAAAAAATTGTGCTATAAAAATAGTTGAACAAGTTAAAGTATAATACTAAGTACAATTTGCAAGCACCTTTTGCACAATTTAGAAATGTTGTATTCAATATTATTAAATGTTATTGTGCAAAATCTTCTCAAATGTTCCACTAAATTTATCATTTAAAAACATAAATGTTTATTTCTTTGATCACTGATGGTCAAAGCATATTTTGACCAGGATGTTCAAAAGTGGTTTTATCCCTGGACCTTGTTAAAACCAATACAATCCTACTTCGGAGAGATTTTTTTCAGAGTACTGGTTTGCAAGGCAACTTTTATAAAAAGGAATTCAGTGTCAAATTTTTAAAAGTTTAAAAAAAATTATGAAAACAATGCATAACTCTAATGCTTGACAATATGAATAACTATTCGTACAGCTTATAAGAAATATTGAATTGTGTTGATTGGTGGTGATTGATTGTGTTGGTAGTGAAATTGAGTTGGGGCTGAATGTACGAACAGCGAAGATGCGAAAACATTGTTTGGATATCTTTCGTGTATATGCCGAACAAGTAGGTGGAATTTTAAGGGAAACAAAAGTAAATTTACAAGTGTACTATGAAATAAATTTTGAGTTTTTTTTTCGGTCTGGATATGTGAGAGTCTGGATGTGAGATAGGGGATATGGGAGTGTCTACTATATTACATGCACACCTACACATATGTATCTGTATCTATGATAAAATACTCATATTCTGTTTTATCTAAGAATATATAATGTGATGATTTAATGTATGAATTTTTGTACTGTTTAAAAAAATGAAACTTATCAAATATGATACTTAATTCAGAATTAAAATTTAGTATAGTTTATTAAAAAAATTGTTGTTTATTATTTTTCTCTCTGTTTTTAGATTCAAAGGTTAAAACGTTTTTGTTGAAGTTCAATAAGTGATTTTCATGGATGAAAACGACAACAATCTCTTCATACTGATACTTTGAAAAAGTTCCTATTATCATCCAAAAGAAAACGTTTTCACTTAAGAAAATGTCTACAGAAGAAAATTCATCCTCTAGTGAACAGCACTTGGTCCTTCAAAATACTGATAAAGAAAAACATTCCTCCATTCGTACAGGAGGAAAAGTTTTTATATGTGAAGTATGTTCCAAAGTATTTTCTCGGAAGAGTCATCTAAAAGACCACTTCTTGACGCATACAGGAGAAAAACCTTTTGTTTGTGAAACATGTTCCAAAGGATTTTCTCGGAATAATAGTCTAAGAGCCCATCTTTTGACGCATACAGGAGAAAAACCCTTTGTTTGTGAAACATGTTCTAAAGGATTTTCTCAGAAAAGTTGTCTAAAAGACCATCTCTTAACGCATACAGGAGAAAATCCTTTTGTTTGTGAAACATGTTCCAAAGGATTTTCTCGGAAGAGTCATCTAAAAGATCATTTCTTGACACATACAGGAGAAAAACCTTTTGTCTGTGGAATGTGTTCCAAAGGATTTTCTGTTAATAGTAACCTAAGAAAACATCTGTTGACGCATACAGGAGAAAATCCTTTTGTTTGGGAAATATGCTCCAAAGGATTTTCTCAAAATAGTAATCTAAGAGCCCATCTTTTGACGCATACAGGAGAAAAACCCTTTGTTTGTGAAACATGTTCCAAAGGATTTTCTAAGAATAGTAACCTAAGAAAACATCTGTTGACGCATACAGGAGAAAATCTTTTTGTTTGTGAAATATGTTCCAAAGGATTTTCTCAGAATGGTCATCTGAGAGCCCATCGCTTGACTCATTTTAGAGAAAAGTAAACCTTATCTTTGTAAAGTATGTTCCAAAGGATTATCTGATAACCTTTATTTAAGAAAAAATTTGTTTCCTACCAAATAGACAATTTCTTAAATTCTCCTATATTTTTATTTTCAAAATTGAGTATCAATCCTTTATTATCATTGCATTTACTGCTGTCACTTTTTTGGTTTTTTCATTTAGTAATAAAAAAAATTACACCTTTTCGGTGATTGCTTTTATTTTTTTTATTTCATTGTAATTTCCCCCTAAAATAAAAAATTAATCTGTCCTGAAAGGATAAATTGTACCTCAATAGCTTACGCTTACGTGAAAGGAAAGGTTTTATTGAAGTTGCAAGGAATTTGATATTTCAGAAAATTTTTCTATGATCACAGGTCAGACTCCAATTTTTTTTTTCGAAAATTGCTCAAACGATAAAATAACTTGTCAGATTTTATTTCAATAAAAACACATTCAATAAATAAGCCTTTCAGGCACAGAAACTAATTGTTATTAAAGATATTTTCTAATGACTTTGCTACATTCATTTATCATTAATGAGTATTTTGGCTAATTAAAAAAAATATATTTGAGAAAAAGTTCTAACGATTTCTTCTGAGCTGTGTACAAAATGGCCAAATGAAAACTCGCCCCCTCAGGGCTAGAATTTTCCAAGTGAATCCCCGCCCCCGCCTTTAGCCTGAAATTTAGAGAAGATTTTTTTTTTCAAGAAGGGCGTTAATTCAAGTTCTTAATTATTTGAAATTTTTTTGCTGCATTATTAGTGTCACATTATATTTACTGCAGTTATTAAAATGCTATCAAATTACTTTCTTTTTTCAATCATATTATATACAGAATGTTCTTAATAATCTCCTCAGCTTGATACTAGAGTTCTGAGTGGATCGGATTGTACCCTACCCGAACCTGACAGATGTCGTGAATCCTAAACCCAACTCTAGCCCGACAAACTGCAACCCAAAATATTCATATCCGAACCCAAATTGAAAGAAAATAAATCTATATTTTATTACATTTATGGAAAAGTAGTCTACAATTTTATTTGTTATGTACAAAAATGAACACATATGCACCCATTAATACTCAGATATATAACTTTTTCATTTGAAAAATGTTCAGGACTTCCTCTTGAAAAATCTGTTCATCCCAAAACCGACCAAAAAGAGAAAAACCATAACCCGAAACGCTTAAAATTAACCTTACACCCAGCGAAAAAAAAAAAGAAAATAGCATAAACCTGAACTGACACGCAGCTCGAGTTTGGGTAAAATCAGGTTACTAGACCCGATGCAGGACTGTAATTTCCAATCTCGAAAACCGCCAAAAAATTTACATATATAAAATGCAAATTAGTATTTATTTCTGGCAGCTTATAACTTGAGTTGTGCAAAATACATTTTGATGGAACTTGAACTGTTAGATAATTTTTAAGGGATGGTTTTAATATATAATGTATGGTTCTACGTTGCTTAATTATAGAATTATATTGGAAAGATCTGTAATCAGATAAACCCAATTATGAATGATTAGTCTTTTGAAAAAGTTTCTGCTGAATAGATTTCAATAGAACTTGCGCTTTTAGCTACATAATTTTTCAGAAAAGGTTTTAGTAGGTAAGCTAACCTTCCGCGTTGTCTAATTATAGAATTAAAGGGAAAATGTCTATAATGAGGTGAACCCGATTTTGAAAGATTAGCTTTTTCAAAAGTTCTACTGGAAAGATGCGGATGAGTCTTGTTAGTTAGATACTTTTTCAGAAAACATTTTAATATATAACATATTGTTCATCATTGCTTAGCTACAAAATTATAGAGGAAAGTTCAATAGTCAGGTGAACCTAACTATAAAAGATTAACTTTTAAAAAAACTATGCTTAATATATTTTGATGAGGCTTGCATTGTTAGATACTTTTTCAGGGATGGTTATAGTACATTGCATATCGTTGTATCTTCTTTACCAAATCCTATTATAAATGATCAACTGAAAGATTTGATTCTTAACAGCTCAAATTTTGCATGGCACATTAGGAAATATAATAGCGCAGTGGCATTCATATCGTTTTCAGACATGTGGAAGGACATTACAGGTAAAGATACATATTGCTTTAAAACACAAGGTCAAATTCACTGATATTTGAATCAAAATTCTTTTGGAGAAACTGACCAGCATAGCGGGCGAAGCATGCTAGTATTTTAAAATAATTGTTAAAAAGTAGATGGCAATTCTATCTCTAACATTAATTTTATTTTCATGTAGAAATATGAACAAATATCTATATATGTATATATATATTCATATATGTTCAACTATATAGTTTTTTCATCTGAAAATATTCAGAATTTCTTTGAAAAATCTGGTCAATACGAACCTGACTCAATATAATGAAAATCCAACCGGCCCCGAAACAAGTAATCCTTTGATTACAGAACAGGATTGGTGACTACTTTTATATTAAATTGTACTACAGTTTCAAAAAAAAAATTCTTTGAGGGAGATTTCTCTTGAAAATATCTTAATATAAGTGTATGGCAGAGATTAGTTTTCAAAAAGTGGTAGAATAAAAAATAGTCTACAGCGATCTACATGTCCGACCATAATCAAATGGTCAAAGTCAACCTCACCCGAAACGAAACTAGTCGTTGGGGGCCACCGTAATACTTACCCATCATGAATATAGATAATATAAAATATGAAAACAAAACATGTGACATTTGCTAAGCATTGTACCATGTTACTTTTATTCATAATTTAATTTATTTGGACTCCCTTAAATATAATTAATATAACCCCTTAAGCTAATATTACTTTTTGTTGCATAAAAATATCTCAGTTTGTTGATTTTCTGTAAGCAAGTAATCCCGATAGGTTTAAAATGGAAGTCTATGGGAATTTGGTGACAAGCTTGTTGGTATTTGCCGACAGAACTTTGTCCCCCCCCCCCCCCTAAGGTAACTCTCTTATAGGTATGGAGAGGCATTAAATGCTTGACATTTACGATAAGCCATTATTGGCATTTAATCTTATAGTTTGGCGATAGTTTTTTGGTCGGCGGGATAATCGAGTAGTACCGAATTGCGTAAAAGAAAGATCCTTATAACTCGAAAAATTAAGGTGTGTCCCAACGAAATAAAGCCACCACAATTCTGAGCCGTAACTGGACACGAAACAAATAAATAAGAACGAAACAAATATATTAAGAAAGTCCATATACAAATACATATTTACAAAGAGTAACTCATTCCCTGCCCCACCTGGGCAAGGGAAAAAGATGAATGTGTAAAATAAAGAAGGGAAAAAGTGTCCCGCCGAAATAAAGCCACTGCCAATATTAGTATTTATTGATAACTACCGACATTCGAACTGCTGCAGTTCAACATGTTTATGAGGTCAGGAAGTTGTCAAATACTTGTTCTGAGCCAGTCGAACATTGTGCAGACTTTAAAAGGCTGTATTTGCTATTTCTCCTGTAGTATTGGAATGAGAAAGAAAACCCACTCATCAAAGTTCGAGAAAGGACAAATAACAGATTTTAAAGACAAAGGTCTTTCACATAGACCAATATCTAAGCAAATTAGAGGATCTGAAACCGTAAAAAACAATTTTGTAAATAAGGGCAATACGTACGCGTATAAAAAAAGGAGGTTTACATGCAGAAAAATGACTTCTAAGCGGGAAGAGAAGTTTTGCGTCGTCTTTCACGAGGTGGTATTTTTCTAAAATAGTTGGCAAAAGAGGATAACGTCCCTGTGACAAAATCAATCCTGAAACGAATTGAAAAACGTATCAGCATCTTGCGACACAAGAAAAGGAAACAGCCGCCCATGTTGAACGTTATCCACATGCAAAAGAGAGTCGATTAGGCCAAATATCATCGAATCTGGAACGACCAATGGCATCGTGTTACAGTCTCAGATGAGAAAAAAATTAATTTTTATGGGCCAGACGGCCTTTATTTCTATTCGTATGACATCAGGAAATTTTCTCCAAAAGACAGCAAGGTGGAGGCTTATTAATGGTGTGGGGAGGCTTCGGCTATGGAGGTAAACATAACCTGGCTTTTTTCTCAGGCCGCATGAAGACTACCAATTACCAAGATATGCTAGAAAACATTTACTGCCATTTTCAAAGAGAATTTGTGCGCAAAGTTGGATTTTCCAGCAGGACAAGTCCTCCATTCATGTGCAAAAATCCTCCTGGGAATGGATTTTGGATAATCGGGTGCATGTCATAGAATGGCCTGTCCTTTTCCCCTGATATCAGCCCCCAAGAAAATGTGTGAGGTATCCTTAGTAGGGCTGTATATGCCAATAGCGGACAGTTTCAGTCTGTGGCAAAATTGAAGGTCGTCATCATTGAAGTGTGGGAGAATATTGATGTTACTGTCTTCCAAGGATTGGTAAATGGAATGCCATATCGTATATTCCACATCATATCTAACCATGGCGGATATATTGTCTATTAACAGTAGTGGCTTTATTTCGGCGGGACACTTCCCCTCCCTCTTTTTTTTACAAATTCGTTTTTTCCTGCCCAAGTAAGGCAGGGAGTGAGTTACTCCTTGTAAATATGTATTTGTATATATACTTTCTTAATATATTTGTTTCGTTCTTATTGGTTTTTTTTTTGTGTCCAATTACAGCACACAATCACGGTGACTTTATTTCGGTGGGACACACCTTATAATCCCATTAACTAGCAATTTACTGCGTCGGATTAAGCGTCTCATTTCCAATTAAAATATATCTTTGAATTGAAATTTGAATGAAATACAGGGTCATGAAAAATCGAACAGTGTGAAAAATAGAATTACAAATATCTCGGCAGCTAATTATCCGATCGAGTTCATTCATGATGCAAAATTTATGTTTTTTTATTGTATTTTATATTTACTCCTTCAAATAAACAATTTCGAAAATTTTTGTATACCTTTTATCAGAACCAGTATTTCAAGATTCCGAAAAAAATAGTTCCGGTCAATCGAGGTTACTGATATTCAATAGGCTTCTTTCCATTATTACTCCCTAAGTACACACCGAATTTCAAGTCTCTATCTCCATTTGTTCGGGAGATTTGTTCGTTTACAGACACACAGACATACAGACGGACGGACAATTTTTTTCTAAAAATATGTTTTTCGGAATCTCCAGTGTCTGAAACGTGTAAATCCGTAAAAAAAAATCGATTTTTAAAATGATTACAAGACTTACCCTATACTACCTATGATGGGTAAGTAAATAAAAAAGAAAAGTGCCCAGATAAACTGATGGCTTTGAGCTCACAAGCTATTCACACTAATTGAATATTATACTCTTATTTTAAAGAATAATGCCCATAAAAAAATAAGTGAAAGGGCATTAGCCTCCGTTTCCTCCTTTATACTTAACCAGGGAACCTCCAAATCTAATCAGGGAAGCTCCTTAACATAATAAACCGGTATACCAAATTTTGAGCAAATTGAATAATCCTGCAAAAAAACCCATTTATCTAAATTAAAGGGGTGGACAAGCTCCCCCTTTATCCTTAACCAATGAATCCCCAAAACGAATAAGGGAAGCTCCTTAACATAATAAACCGGTATACCAAATTTGGAGCAAATCGAATAATTCTGCAGGAAAAATCCATTTATCTAAATTAAGGGGGGTGCGCTAGCCTCCTTTTTTCCCCTTTATTCTTAACCAATGAATCACCAAAACTAATCAGGGAAGTTCCTTAACATAATTAACCGGTATACCAAATTCGGAGCAAATCAAATCATTCTGCATGAAAAACCCATTTATCTGAATGAAGGTGGGTGGACTAGCCCCCTTTCCCCCTTTACCTTAACCAGTGAACCCCCAAAACTAATCAGAGAAGTTCCTTTACATAATAAACCGGTATACCAAATTCGGAGCAAATCGAATAATTCTGCATGAAAAACTCATTTATCTAAATTAAGAGGGGTGGCTAACTGCCTTTTTCCCTTTTTATCCTTAACCAATGAACCCCCAAAACTAATCAGGGAAGCTCCTCAACATAATAAACACCAAATTCGGAGCAAATCGAATTATTCTGCATGAAAAACCCATTTATCTGATTTAAGGGGGGGGGGGCCTTTTCCTAATCCCCCTTGTCCTCCTTTACCCTTAACCAATGAACTTCGAAAACTAATCAGGGAAGCGCCTTATCACAATTAACTTAGAAAAAATTTTTGAAGCAAATCGGATGTTTCTATCATGAGTTATCGCTCTACGTACATACATACATACATACAGAACGGGCGGGCGCATTAGCTCTCAGGCTTTGATAGCCTGTGAGCTAAAAAGAAACGTCTACATGCCGCGATATATGCTGCGGAACGGGTCGTTCCAGTTTTTGGGGAAAATCTGGTTGCCCGATCCAATGCAGACTCTACCTGAAACCAAGGGTTTTGCAGATTTCTGAATTGTATGGAATTTACGTCATAATTTGAAGAGGAAGGCGGAAAATGATCAAGGATGTTTTTTACTAACAGAAAATCATTGATGAAAATTTCTTGTCCCTATGGATTACAAAATTTGCAAATCTCCTGACTTGTTTTCTGTGATATTTATAAATGAACTGACTCGACATAAACCAGATTAAATAATTATATTAATATATAAAGATAAGAAATCGCATTTTTGTAGCTATCAGCACACACGCTAAAAAGCGAGAAGCGGGAAGAGCAACAACTAAACGTTGCCAATTCAATCATATAGCTTCTTCTCAAAAGGCTGTTGCCGCTGCACAAATTTTACACATTATTTAAGTTAAAATACATTTAAGTTATAATAATAACATTTAAAATATTTGGATTAACATAATTTAACTCGCCCCCTTGCTAATTATACTATTTTAAATTATTAGAGTCTTCAATTTAACTATTTAGGAATTATAAGTGAAAGCATAATAAAACACAACATAATACTTCTTCGATACACAATATAGTGCATAAATTAAAACCTGACTTCTTACACTGGTAAAAAGAAATGAAAAAAAATATGCAGGAGGAAAGGGTCCAATATTTACAGTTCATCACTATGGCCTTATGTAATACAGTTTATATCAATGTTCTTATATAATACAGTTCATACCAATGCCCTTATGTATTACAGTCCATACCATAATTGAATTGGCAGGTATCTTCTTAGACACTGGTTTTGTCAATAAATCGGCATAGTTATGTTGGGACGACACATACTCAAACTGTATCACTTTGTTAACCACTAAATCTCTTAGGAAGAAATACTTTATATTGATGTGCTAGCTTCTTTCTGATGTAACAAGAATTTTTGCAATAAAAATAGCACCTTGATTATCAACATGGACCTTTTGAGGGGTATTCACAAACTAAACACAAAACTGTGAGCAAGTTCTTGATCCATATCACTTCTTTCGCCACATGACACATTGCAACATACTCTTCATCTGTAGATGACAAGGCAGTGACCATTTGCTTCTTGCTTGACCAGGAAATGGGCGCACTAGAGAGAAAAATTGCATTTCCGCTAAAAGATTTCCTGTCAGTTTTTTCACTGGCCCAGTCGGCGTCTGAAAAGATTTGTAAGCCTTGGCTATTCTTCTTCAACCTAAGTCTATTGTGCATGGATCCTTTAAGGTATCTCAGCATATGCTTCATTCCCCTCCAGTGTTCTTCGCTTGGCTTCTCATTAAAGTGACTTATATATGTGGCTGCATACGCCAAGTCAGGACGTGTGTCACAACCGAGTGTAGGAAACTTCCAACTTCTTGTCTGTAGGGTATTCAGCTGCTTTCTTCTTTAATTTTCTCCTACTGATAGTCATCGACATTCTTGTATTTGATGTTTTGATCTAAAGGTGTTACTGCAGGTTTGGCTTCTGACATTTTAAATGTGTCAAGGAGTTCAGTAATATAAGAAATCCGATTTGGAGTGATGGAATCATCACTATCTTTGTCTATCTTCATTGAAAAGATTTGACTGGCTGGTCCAAGATCCTTTGCAATGAATTTTCTTTTGATGTCTTGCATAATATCGTATATATTTTGAAGTTTCCAATAATAACCAGATCACCTACATATACAATAATGAAGAGATCTTTTTTGGCATTGTAATATATGCAGGGGCCTGCATAAGATCTTTTAAGATCACATTCAGTCAAGAACTTATCTAAACAAGAATTCCATACTCTGCCAGATTGTCTGAGACCATAGAGACTTCTCTTTAAATGGCATACTAGATTTTCTTTGCTCTTCACTACACAACCTACTGGTTGGGCCATGTAGATGTCTTCCTCCAATTTTCCATTAAGGTATGCAGTTGTCACATCCATTTGGTGAACTTCAAAATCTTTTTCTGCAGCTATGACAAGTAACAGGCGAATGGATTTAGGCTTGATGACAGGTGAGAAAGTGTCTTGGAAATCTACACCAGATACTTGAAGGTAGCCTTTAGTCCCTAACCTGGCCTTAAATTTTACTCGTTTTCCAGTCTCATCCTACTTCTTGAGGAACAGCCATCTGGAAGATATTATCTTCACACCAGGTGGTTTAGTAGTAGGCACCCATATTTGGGCCTGGGTGAGGTTTGCAATTTCTTCATTAATGGCCTTTTGCCACATGTCTGATTCAGGAGACTGCATGGCTTCATTACTGTTACTGGGTCTCACATCATGCTGGTGTATCTCTTGGGCATTATAGAGATAGAAATCTTCAAGATGTTTGGGAGGCTTGACAGGTCTTGCTCCTTCACGTCTCTTGTTTTTAAAAGTGAGGTTACCTGTCTTCATTTCGGCTTCAATGTCATGTTTGTCGGGCACTTCTTTCATCTTTATAGCTGATCTTGGAATGTTTTTAAGCTGTTGGTAAGAACATTCTTCAGGACTTCGGTCTTCTAATTTTTGATGTGAGTCAAGCAATTGATTTAAATCATTTGTGTCAAGATTTATTTGTTCTTGAATTGTATCTTCAACTTTTGCTTCAGGTGTAAACAAGTAGTCCTCTTCAAAATTTTCAATACTGAGTATGACTTCTTCTGTGTCATTGTAACAATTGTCAGTCTTCAATGGAAAAATGTTCCCTTCAAAGATAACGTCTCTGCTTACAAAGAATCTGGGAGCACGGCAGTGCATCCGCCAAGTTCGCACAAGCCATAAGATACCTTTTCCTGAACCATAACGGCATACTTTTCACCCCCTAATAACGTCGTTTTAGGGAGAGATATAGAAATTTCTTTTTTATACACGTGTTCGTATGGTCAAACTGAACTAAGGTTCCACGATTTTATGTTTCTATATTTAGTAGTTTTCGAAATATTAAATTCCGAAAAAGCGCTTTTTTGTCACTGACTCACTTCGCATCATCAAATAACTAAGGTACTTCTAAAAGTCGTAGAATCATGAAATTTCACAAGTAAGTCGGGTTTGTAGCACAATTAACAAGAAAAATCTGAAAACACAGAATTTCCGCCTCTAAACCCTTCAAACAGGGGGTGTTCATTTGGCCGTAAACAGTCCTTAACACATTCAATTGTGCCAATGTTCGCCAAAACTCGATTACAGAGTTTTGAAGGGGGTCACGTGATTTCAAGCACAATAACATTTAATATATATGCTTTTCCAAAGATGCTTGTTAAATAGAAAAAATGAATATACCTAAAAATTTTAATCAGTATAGATTATGATATATTTACGATATTAAAACAATAAAACATTAAAAAATATATAACCGCAATTCTGTACGTTTCCGATATAGTAACCTTGGCGAAATACAGAAAATAGCCTTGACGAGAAAAGAAATTTGATAATAACGTATTTTCTGGCAACCTATTTACTGTGTCATATACACAAGCAATTTTTCCCATATGTATACAATTTATTTAATGTAAGGAACCCGTTTATTTATTTTTATGTACCAACATAAATAATTTGTATATAAAAAATAATATTTTATACATGTATAAATAAAATTTTTATATGTATATAAATAACATAAAAGTTCATCAGGTTTGTTTTCATAGCTGTTTATATCATTTGGCAACATATCTCAGTTTCTGAAGTCCGAATTGCGCCAAGAATTTAAAAACATGCCAAGGTCCCTATAGTGGAAAAATATCCTAATTCCATATGAAAGTTTAAAAATCTCCTTTTAATTAAATGAAATGTGTAACTAATAAACTGTCTTTAACGATGTGCGACAGATACGGCGTCCGAAGTTCGCTGCTAATGTTGCATATTGTATTATTAACCTACTTACTGTTAATTTATTGTTAATTTTAAATCTGTAAAAGAAAGATTATAGTTATAGATAAGATATGTTGGTCGCCAAAACCCGATTACAGAAATTTAGCCTGAGTTATAAAGGTGTTACATGATTTCAAGCTGAATGAATTTTTATATGCTTTTACAAAAATCTTAATAAGGCAAATCTTTCAGTTTATCTGTCCATCTTTTACTCCCTTAAAACAAATTTTATTAAAGACCGGGAGGCGTCTGCACAGATCATCACCTCATCGAGTTGACGGCTGAAATTTTAAGATTAGTTAAATATCGATTAGCGTATTGAAATGTATCTGGTCTGCCAAGTCATATCTTTGTGGAAACCACCTACAGACCCGATTTTACGGGTTAATTGGTGGATTTTCCATTGTGTTTTCCTGCACCCATTCCTCCAAGTTTCCAAACTTTTGGATATAGGAAAATACAATAGTAAACGTATCAGTTAACCACTAAAATTAGGTCTTCAGGTGGTTTCTACCAAGATATGACTTAACAGACCAGTTGCATTTAAATATGCTAATGTAGTTTTAACTAATCCTAAAATTTCAGCTGTAAACTCGATGAGGTGATGGTGTGTGCAGACGCCTCCCGGTCTATTATAAATGTCGGAATTCTAATCTCAATAGCACTCTGGTCAATCTGGCAATTATCCCTACTATATATGGAACACTATTCCTTTAAGTGCGTTTTAGTGATGTTAATGAGCTTATGCATATGCATCATACATATTATACATATGCATATAATACGTAATACATTTGCATAATACATATTATAGGTATGTGTATAATGCATAATACATATGCATCATTATGACGTCAGAATAAAGAAAACATTTTTTGTCGCCAAATTTGAGATTTGACATGATATATTATAAAATTTGGCGAAACTTTGCTAAATGTCGCCAAGCTTGGCGAATATTTGAAGCTAGTGGCTATTTTTCAATGAGTTAATTATTAATGCGAGCCATCTATTTTTATTTTTCCGCATATCATCTGAATAGTTAAATGATATAACGTACTAATATTTCCAAAGTGCTAATAGTTTCGTCACTGCCCAAAACCTCTGCTATTGTTATTATATTGTACTGTTAGTATACTTACTGTGACTATGTTGTTAATCTTTACACCGCTAAAACTTCTGTATTATATAAAGAGAATTTACGGAAACTATTAAAGCATTGAAACTGCCAGTTCTTCTTATGATTATTATAATTCTATAACGTGTAACCTGTTAATCGATATCTACGTTAGAATGAATCTTCTATAATCCGGTTCTTCGCATTTTAGTTTTCAGGTTTCGAATAAAATTAGCTAAAGTCTTAAAACGATGGCACACTGACTAATTCTTCAACACGATCAGGTGAGAAGAATGATAGATTTTCAAATGGATCATGGCAGTGAGCCGGTAGACCTTCTATTCTTCCGTAATCGAGTCTATTAAAAAGCTTAACGTGAAACAAAAAGATATTAGCATCAATATGGTTTAATGCAAATGCAGATATTGTCAAAGGATTTCATAAGAACCATTTCACTTGTACCCAGTCGTATCAGTTAAAATGCAACAATTGACAGTGAGCCCAATTAGAAAAGATTACTTAATAGGTTTAAAAATTCCGCATTAGAGAACGAATCGTAGCTGCTAAGGAAACATGCATAAGTGAGTTAAGAGATATTTGTCACGAAAGATGAAATGCATAACAACACAAAATATACGATGTGCTTCCATGATCGTAAAGAGTTCTTGATTTCTCTATCAAAAGCTTCCGACTTGGCGAAAGAATGGGCAAGTAAATTAAATTATGAATAACAGTAACATGATGCAACGTTTAACATGGAATTAATACGGTAAATACTCCTTGCTAGAGACGGCTAGTACTTTAATATGAAAAGAAATAAAGTATAAATTTGTAAAGCTCAATAAAATAAATTTAGGTATTTTTATGTTAGCCGGGCGCAAGTGGCAAATCGCCAAATACTGTTCACAACTCCATTGTTCATATTGCATTCATTTCATTTAAAGATATATACTTTTCAGTCATCTCATTTAAAATAGATGCATTTCCCTGATTTTATTTAATAGAATATTTAACATAGAAATAAATAAATAAATAAATAAATAAGAAATAATAACATAAACCAAAATATTTTATTTGAAATCCAAAGCATTGTTTCTAAGTTACACATGTGAAAAATGAAAACTGCTATTGGCAAAAAAACAAAAGGCTAATGAGGAGATTTGCTCCCGGCTAACATAAAAGTACCGAAATTTAAGTTTTTCATATTAATATAGTTTAGAATAACAAACTTGAAAAAACATACAAAAAGTAATGATATCCCAACAAAAA
>CAWVRF010001480.1:0-17000 GCA_963932465.1 Maratus speciosus | reverse complement strand
TGCGTTTAATTGTTAGTTCCTATCTATAAACACTGTTTTGATGAGGCCTATAGATGATTATGATGGTTAGAGTTGTAGTAAAGCCAGAGATCCTATCTACATAATTTCCAAGTTGTGTAACATTTAAACGGAGCTTCTGACTGTAAAATAGTCAATGAAACATCGTCTTCATTTTGAAAGACCTATCCAATGATATGTCACTCATTATGGTGCGTAAAAAAAAAACTTTTGGTCTCTACCGCCATTTTGTATTTTACGGCCGCCATTTTGAATTTATAAAAACAAAACCTAGCCTATAACCATCAGGCGGTTAAGACGAACCAATAGAGACCTCATTCATTAAAATCCATCTAGCCGTTGGGATGTTTCGAGGGTATAAAAAATCCACATACCCAGATACGCGTGAAACACACAACCCTTCTTGGCAGTCGGGTAAAAATAAAGAATGTTTATTCAATATTTCGGAGTTTTTCTCAAATTGTTTTCGCATGTTGTTCTTCTTTTGTTAATAACATATTATTCCTTTCTCCTTTTTTCCGTACATTTTTTTTTTTTTTTTTTTTTTTAGTTTTTTCAAAATTGTATTGATTTAGATTTTCTTTTTTTTTCATTTTATAACTATATAAAGTATTGCCTATTATTATATGTATGTTTTATATCATCTTTAATAATTTAAACTTTCCCTGTATTAAGAAGAGCTAATAGATATGTAAATAATAATAATAATAATTTCCGAAAAGAGTGGAAATTCCTTCTTTAGTTAACATTTTTAAAGCTGCTTCTGTTTTGTGATAATTTTCATGTTCTACTATTTTACACTAATTACTACAAGATTTTTTTTTCATTTTTCTTTACCTAATGCCGTATAAAGTCACTAATTTTGGTCCATTCAATTTTAAACAAGTTGAAGCTAGCTTTTATTAAGTATCTGAATGTGCAATAATATTTTCTTAAGGGGGTCCGGAACACAAAAATCTCCAAATTTTCTAAAAAACTTTCATTGCATTAAAAATATCTCTGGTTTTTTTTTCTGCTTAAAATGACATTTAAATAATGTTTCTATCTTAATTAGAACAGGGAACATAAAATTTTTTGATTTGGTTTGTTTTCAAAATCTAGCTTTCAAACAATGGTTGACATGGAAACGACTTCTTGTGAAAACGCGTTTCTCTTCATGATGGATTTTTTCACCATTTCTCTTATTTAAATCGTTATAAGTCAAGAACCGTTAAAGATAAATGGTTCAAACTTGGAAACTATTTTTAATAATAGTTACAATTTTTTTTAATTTTTTTTTTACATCTATTTAATTATTTTTTAAATTAATATTTAAAAAAAATCCTGAATCAAAATTAAAACTTGTATATTTCTGTTTATTTAAATGAAAAAAAATTGAAATTCTACAAATAATATTTCGAGTTATAACGATTTTAAATTACCCCACTTTTTTAATGAATTTTAATTTCTTTTAAAAATATATATGAGAAGTTTTATCATGTGATTTTGTTTACAAATAAATGGTTAACCATCACAAAAAAAAAAAAAAAAAAAAAAAAAATCAAAATTTTACCTCAATAAATAAAAATTATTTTAAATTGTGTCCCAGACCCCCTTAAGTCTACATTCGCATATTAGGTAGCTTTCATTACAAAAAGCTACCTATTGCAGCCGTTCGGAGGAAAGCGATTTCAAAAAATTTTGGTATATTTTCATCGATCATGACCCCCAGACCCCGAAATCACCCTCCGTTCAAAAGTTGATATATATTGTATATATCCATATATATATATATATATATATATATATCTGACCTTTGTCATACTGTAACTCTCGAATTTATGAACCGATTTGGATGTAATTCGGTATGTACATAGTACATACCAATGTCTCGACCGAGTTCGTTGGCCAGCTTCATCCGCCATTTTGTTTCAAAATGGCGGCCATTTAATTTTTTTTTTAAAATTTGAAATTTGAAATGTGGTACCAAAGAATTGAAAATGGAAAAATATTTTTTGCTTATGTATTTAACCTTTATACAAAGATTCCGGAGCAGTTTTTGTTTCGTCTATATCTTAATAAATGGCTGAGTTATAGCATTTTGAATTTCTAGCGTAGATGACATTTTGAAACGTCCTGAATTTTGTCACGCGATAAAAGGCGTATTTATGAACCGATTTGGATGTAACTTCGTTTGTACATAGTACATACCAATGTCTCGACCGAGTTCGTTGGCCAGCTTCATCCGGCATCTTATTTAAAAATGGCAGCCATTTAAATTTTTTGAAAAATTTAAATTTGAAATGTGGTACCAAAAAATTGAAAACTGAAAAAATATTTTTTTCTTATGTATTTGACCTTGATACAAAGATTCGGGAGCAGTTTTTGTTTCGTCTATATCTTAAAAAATGGCTGAGTTATAGCATTTTGAATTTCTAGCGTGGCTGACATTTTGAAACGTCCTGATATTTGTCACGTGATAACAGGCGTATTTATGAACCGATTTGGATGTACCTTGGTTTGTACATAGTAAATACAAATATCTCGACCGAGTTCGTTGGCCAGCTTCATCCGCCATCTTGTTTGAAAATGGCGACCATTTAAAAAAATTTTTTAAATTTAAAATTTAAAATGAGATACCAAAAAATTGGAAAATGAAAAAGATTTTTAGGTAGCTTTCATTACAAAAAGCTACCTATTGTAGCCGTTCGGAGGAAAGCGATTTCAGAAAATTTTGGTATATTTTCATCGATCATGACTTCCAGACCCCGAAACCACCCTCCGTTCAAAATTGATATATACATATATATATATATATATATATATATATATAACCATTAATTAAGCATAACCTACCACCGTCAATTATTATGAATTAAAGCTGTAAGTATTAAAAAATAATAATAATAATAATTATAAGAATTATAAGAATTATTATGGAAGAAAAAGAAAAAAGTGGACACCTACAAAAATTTAAAAGCTTATACATTGAATTACGTTATCAAGGGCACAGAATTCAATGATATAAGCAAAATGGTTGTTTTCTGTGGGAAAAATAAGCTAAAGCTAAAAATTATTTTCCCCTGTGCCCAAACAACCATTAAAATCAAGTGAATTGATTAAAAATGAAAGCAGAATAGAAACAAATAATATGAAATGGAAGAATCAATAAAACGTATTTAAATATTTATAGGATATAAAATATAAATAATAAACACCATACCGATTAATATTTCAGTATTTTACAAATATCCACGCGCACATGGCTACCAGAATATCATAAAGATTAAGGTGAATGAAACAGTTAAGAAATCACAGTAAATGATACCAAAGGATGCAGTTAATACATTTTGAAATAAAATTTGAAATACCTTGTTAAACACATTGAATCTAATATAAAATAAATAGATAGTAATTACATTATTTAAAATGCACTATTAAATTAATTAATAACTGTTTAACAATATCGTCAAAATTTAGCTAAAAATACCCCCTGGTGTATTAAATTATAACTGAAATGGAGCTAGAAAAATTAAAATTTAGAGCTATCTTAACCACTTCACCCGCGACAGGTATTGGAAAATAGTGCTTTTACCCCCGACTTATCTCGGGGCAGCCGGTGAAGTGGTTAAAGAGACAAATTTGGTGCTGCCGTCTAGTATTACATTTATTAAACAACTGACGCAAGATAAATATTTGTAAGCATTTGAATGTAAATAACTGTTTAAACAACAAAACCAAACATATCATTATATATAGAGAATTATAAACCTAATATAAACCACACAATGTATTTAAAAACTATTGTTAATAAAATTTAAAAGCATACAATATATTCAATTAGCTAACTTATTTAAACTAAACTAAGAATTTAAATAATTCTAGAACTTTGATAATATATAGCTATATGCTATAAAACAAAATAAATTCAGTAATAATTAATATAAATAATTATTAAAAATAATATAAAAATTATTTTTAATCAATTATATATAAGATATTTATAAAATGAACAGGAAATAAAAAACATGTGGAAGTATATAGAAGGTTAAATGATACTTAAATTCCCATTACTTAAAAAGCACAAATATAGAGTGTGGATTATTTTCAGACATCCATAAAAATCCAAAAAGTATGAATGTGGGACATTCAAAAACATTAAACCGATAATAAATATTAAAAAGAATAGAGGAATAATAATAAAAATAATTACCCAATTTTAATGCATACAGTATAACTATATTTATATTAAACATACTTATATGTATATTATTCACTATAAGAATGGCATACTATTACTAATTAATATGATATTGCCCTTAGTAAATTAAAATTTAATAACAAATAATTGTAAATTAGATTAATCAATAATTAAGCTAATTATAATATTAATGAAATTCTCCAATTACATATAAAATATCAAATCAACATCCATATAAAATACGTAACAAAAATATAGTAATAATAAAAAAGCCCCCATTTTTTTTATAATTAACCATTGCGTATTATCCAGACAACACCACCCTCCTCCGTACTCTAACATCTACCCAACCAACCAAACTATAATAATTTTTTTATATTATTTTACAATTTTTAATTTTTTATAGATATTTTTTTATTTTATAATTTTTTTGTAATTTTGTTTCCGCATGTGTTAATTTGTTTTAATAGATCATGTAAGAAAAGTACTAATTGTATATTAATGAATATATGAATTTTTTTGGAAAACCATGATTTAATGCATCATAAATTATTTTTTTAATATTATTGTTAATTAGAGGAGAAGAACATAAACATTATATTCTATATGAATGATTAAGTATTATATTTCGAAATGCAGAATGATGTAGACAAGATTTAAAATTTGTAAATGTATTAACTTTGAATTTAAATTCTTTACGTTTGTCATATAAATCTGTGATTGTTTTATTGTCTTTTATTGTAATTTTAAGATCTAAGAAGTTAATTGTATTGTTAGATAAAAGGTATTCCGTTAATTCGAAATTAGTGGGATAATCAACTGGAAATCGAGTAATTGCAGATTGAGCAGTATCAATTAAAATGATGTCATCAATATAACGATATAAATGTAGATTATTATTAGTAAAATTACGTTCATAATGATATAAGTATAAGTCTGAGAGTAAACTGGAAGTACAACCGCCTTGTGGTATACCGACATGCTGTAAATATAAAGTATTATCTTGCAATATATAATTATTATAGATAATATATATATATATATATATATATATATAATATATGACCTATGTAACACTGTAACTCTCGTAATTATGAACCGATTTCAATGTAATTCGGTGTGTACATAGTACATACCAATTTCTCGACCGAGTTCGTTGGTCAGCTTCATCCGCCGTTTTGTTTCAAAATGGCGGGCCATTTAAATTAAAAAAAAAATTTAAAATTTGAAATGTGGTACCAAAAAATTAAAAATGGAAAAATGTTATTTTCTTATGTATTTGACCTTTATACAAAGATTCCGGAGCAGTTTTTGTTTCGTCTATATCTTAAAAAATGGCTGAGTTATAGCATTTTGAATTTCTAGCGTGGCTGACATTTTGAAACGTCCTGAATTTTGTTACGCGATACAAGGCGTATTTATGAACCGATTTCGATGTAATTCGGTGTTACATGGTAAATACCAATGTCTCGACCGAGTTCGTTGGCCAGTTTCATCCGCCATTTTGTTTCCAACTGGCGGCCATTTAAAAAAAATTAAAAAATTAAAATGAGATACCAAAAAATTGGAAAATGAAAAAGATTTTTTTCGTATGTGTTTGAAAATATTTTTTTCTTATGTATTTGACCTTTATACAAAGATTTCGGAGCAGTTTTTGTTTCGTCTATATCTTAAAAAATGGCTGAGTTGCAGCATTTTGAATTTCTATTGTGGCTGACATTTTAAAACGACCTGATTTTTGTCACGCGATAACAGGCGTATTTATAAACCGATTTGGATGTAACTTGGTCTGTACATAGTACATACCAATGTCTCGACCGAGTTCGTTGGCCAGCTTCATTCGCCATCTTGTTTCAAAAGGGTTGCCATTTAAAAAAAAATTAAATTTAAAATTTAAAATGAGGTATTAAAAAATTGGAAAAGAAAAAGATTTTTTTTATGTGTTTGGCCTTGATACAAAGATTCCGGAGCAGTTTTTGTTTCTGAAAATTTGTTCTTTTGTTTATATCTTAATAAATGGTTGAATTATAGCACTTTGAATTTCTAGCATGGCTAGCATTTTGAAACGATCTTGTATTTGTCACGCGATAACACACGTATTCGCCTATTTCGATGTAAGAAGGCATGTGGATAGTATACATCAATACCTCGACCCAGTTCGCTATGGCCAGATGCATCAGCCATCTTGTTTCAAAATGGCGGCCATTAAATTAAGAAAAATACATATATTTAAAGTGAGGTGCAAAAAAATTAGAAATTGAAAAAGGTTTCTTTCTCAAGTATTTGACCTTGATATAAGGATTCAGGAGCATTTTTTGCTTGTCTTTACCTTAAAAAATGGCTCAGATATAGCAGTTTCAATTTCTATTGTGGGTGACATTTTGAAAAATCTGATTTTTTGCATGCGACAGCACTCGTATACATCAACCGATTCCGATGTGAGTGAGCATGTGCACAGCAATTACTAAGGTCTCGACCAAGTTCACATGGTTAGCCTCATCCACAATGTTGTATTAAAATGGCAGGCACTTTAAGAAATCGCCGAATTTGGCAGCCAAATGTAAGTTACTTTAAAGAAAAGCAGCTTGGATAAAGCTGACTAATTTCGCGAAATTCTCATTCATTATATTGATAAAAATTAGTATTGAATCTCCTATATTCGGTTTCCAGTAAATTGAGCTTCGTGTGTTTGAATGATATAAGTTGGCTTTTTTAAAATAAGGAATATGAAAGCTACCTCTTCCTCCCGGCACTGGCCGGAAGGACTTTTTTCGTATGTGTTTGACCTTAATAGAAAGATTCCGGAACAGTTTTTGTTTCGTCTATATCTAAAAAAATGGCTGAGTTATAGCATTTTGAATTTCTATTGTGGCTGACATTTTAAAACGACCTGATTTTTGTCACGCGATAACAAGCTTATTTATGAACCGATTTGGATGTTACTTGATCTGTACATAGTACATACCAATGTCTCGACCGAGTTCGTTGGCCAGCTTCATTTGCCATCTTGTTTCGAAAGGGTTGCCATTAAAAAAATTAAATTTAAAATTTAAAATGAGGTATTAAAAAATTGGAAAATGAAAAATATTTTTTTATGTTGTTTGGCCTTGATACAAAGATTACGGAGCAGATTTTGTTCCTGAAAATTTGTTCTTTTGTTTATATCTTAAAAAATGGTTGAATTATAGCACTTTGAATTTCTAGTATGGCTAACATTTTGAAACGATCTTGTATTTGTCACGCGATAACACACGTATTCGCCTATTTCCATGTAAGAAGGCATGTGGATAGTATACATCAACATCTCAGCCAAATATAAGTTACTTTAAATGAAAGCAGCTTGGATAAAGTTGACTAATTTCGCGAAATTCTCATTCATAATGATTTAGTATTGATAAAATTTAGTATTGAATCTCCTATATTCGATTTCCACTAAATTGAGCTTCGTGTGTTTGAATAATATAAGTTGGCTTTTTTAAAATGAGGAATTTGAAAGCTACCTCTTCCTCCCGGCACTGGCCGGAAGGACTTTTTTAAAATGAAATATATTGTAAATATGAATAAATAATATTTAAGACATTTCACTTTTTTAATTATTTTCTCCTATTATTTCAAAACATTTTATCTCTACTCATTTTTATTATTATTGCCATATCAATTTTTATATAATTCATTAGTTTTTGTTCTTTTTATTATTTTTTGCTATTCAAGTTATACCAAATTCTGTGGTAATATTTTACGTCTTTTCGTGTTAAAATAATTATCTTTAACTAAAATGCACCCTTAAAATAATTAATACGAAAAGCACAGATGAAAAAACTCTCTTCTGCCTAAATAATTGAATTAATAATTAACAATGTGCAGCTGAAATAACGTCGGTATCTGTAATGATTTCTTTATCGATGAAGCTCTCGTTTCGATAAAAAAGGTCAAGCAACTGTTAGTTAAAAGTTTAATATTATAGATGCTATTAATAATAACGTTTTTCTTTTTCCTTTTCTCCTCTTGCAATATTAAGGCACTAATTTTTGTCTCTTTATCTTTTCTTTATTTAAGGTTAGTTTGTATTAAATATTTAACCTTGATTCCCTTTTACATCTTTTCGTAATTCGCATATTTTTAAGCGAAACATATTCTTAAAAAACCAAAAACTAATATTTAAGATATTTATTTGATTTTTTAAAAGTATTTCCTTTACTTTTTTGAAAAACTGTTTATCTCCAACCATTTTCATTATTAAAGCTACCTATCAGTTTATATTCGTCATTGTTTTTTGCCCCCTATTTTATGCTATTGAAAGTATATTTCAGTTGTAGAATCTTGTATTTAGTACTTTTCTATGTCTTTTCGTATTGGCACAATTATCTTTAACAGAACTATTTTCTTTAAAATAATTAATACGACAAGTAAAAATGAGAATACTATTTTTACCATCATTAGATTTTCATCAATTCTACTTTATGACATGATTTTCAAGTCATTGCACCTTTTAGAAATTTTTAGTGTAATTATCT
Source organism: Maratus speciosus (assembly GCA_963932465.1). Classification (NCBI taxonomy): domain Eukaryota; kingdom Metazoa; phylum Arthropoda; class Arachnida; order Araneae; family Salticidae; genus Maratus; species Maratus speciosus. Next base: position 8,288 of record CAWVRF010001480.1, on the reverse strand, counting down.
TAATGTTAAGACTGCAAAACTGATATAGCGTACACTGTTAAAAATTTTGCAGCATTCTGGCAGGTCATTCGACCGTTTTTTGAAAAAACGGTTTCATAACCATTATTTAACTATATTCTGACCATAAAATGGCCAATAATATGGTCAGAATAGTGTTCAAATTACGGTTGTGTAACCGCTTTCGGAAAAAACGGTCATATGACCTGCCAGAATGCTGCAAATTTTTAACAGTGTAAGACATCTGCTTAAGTTGTTATTTAGGTTAAAGAGATCGAGAAACAATTGGCTGAATGAAACACGTTTTTGGCGAGTAATGGTAGTAATTTTGGCCACCTTTTCATGAATGTATTTACTAATATATATATATATAAACCTGAAAAATGTATAAAGTTGATCTATAAAGTGAAGAGTGAAAAAGATTTTTTATCAGATTTTTTGTTAGTTTTCTCTTAATATTTCTTTGCTTTTATATTGCTTTTCTATTCAGCCGGAGTTTGCAATACCTTTCATACTTTATTGTTAAATCAATGCAATTTTAATTACTATTTTATAAATATACTCCCTTATGTGCAATGTTATTTCCTGAATTACAGCTAAATGAATTTTAATCCCCATTTGGTAAAATAAGAATACATTTCTCCTTTAATTATTTTAATTTGATATTATAGCTATTCTTAAAGTAGATTAAATTAAAATCAGTTTTTAATAAAAAGGAAATTAAAAAGGAAAAAATAAATTAAAAAAATAGTTTTTATTGTTAAGACGAAGTCTCTTTATTTTTTACAAACTATTTAACCAAATATGAATACTGGTTATTTTGTTATTCATAGAACGACAGTGAACATTTGTTCTAACTGCGCTCGCTATTCGACGTGATACTTAAATTTTCAATCTAATGCAGTGAAATGCCATATCGAAGAGTTGCAATTAGCTTTAACTTTCAACGTCGTTCTAGGCATAACAGAAACAATAAGCATCCTCATTTGATTCATTAGTTGTGGGAAGCAAAAGAGCCGCGACTGAAAAAAAAAAAAAAAAAAAAAAAAAGGTAGGAAATTGTACGTCAAACGTGGCAAATGCGGTGCGTTTGTACTACAACAAGTTTTATAAATATTCAGATCTTGGTGAAATATAGCTGTTGCACTCTTATGAAAAAATGAATGAATGCAAAATGTATTACGATTCCATATATTAAATTCAGTAATACGGAAATAATAGGACTCCATCTTAAATAGGACGTCATCACCATGGCAATTTAGAATCATTACCTATCATGGGATATCATTGAATTAATTATGTATGATAGGATTTAATATAATGAAGAAATTTTTTATTAATACATTTTTAATTTTTGATTCGATTTTCCTAAATTTTGAAAAGACTCTACAAAATTCTGCAACAATTATATATATTAAATTTCAAACCGTTCGGTTGGGTAGTATTTGCGCTGTTATATGCTGACACATGGACCACAGACGGATGGACCAGATGACGACTATCGGTGCTACGTATTTATATAATTACGAACGCAATTAAAAAACCTATATTTATAACTTTTAAGAAGAACTTTGAAGTCCGGATTCATCTGCATATTGAACATTGTATCAATTTTAATTTTTCATGTTCTAATACTCACTTTTGATTTCTTTCTTTGAGTTTCTAGGCAAAGAAATAAAAAAGTATTAAAAAAAAAAAAAAAAAAAAAAACTAAGTATGAATATATTTAAATTTTTAAAGAACTAGAAGCGGTGAAACTTTGATGAGACTAGTGTTAAATGCACATCATAGTTTTTAATTTACACTCTCTCAAAAAATCATCGTTTTGAGCTATTTATTTTTTAAGCAGATAAAACTGACCCAATTGAAAATGACATAAATTAAGCTGATATGAGCAAGCCATATAGTCAGAGCCTAATCTATTGCAACATTAAATGTATGCAATAAAATTTTGCAGTCACCAAATTTTGCATTAATGAATGTCAACACGTACGAATGTTGATTAAACAAACAACAGCAAAAAGAGTGCCCGGAAAAATATTTGTTTATTTTGCAAACAACCAGAAGAGGATGAACAAAAATTGGATGTTAATCTTAAATCCAGTTGACAAGATTTAATTTGCATCCTCTCAAAATTCGTCTGATTGAAATGTTTCTTTCTCATGAGGTACAATGTATAGACACCACTTCGCCCTCCCCCTCTAAAAATAAATATATAAATATGCCCTTCGGCACTATATTCTTTCAGGCGGCTCTCAAAAATATTTTCTCCTGCTCTACGATGCCAAACTTCTTAACATTTTTTCTGACTCATTTTTAAACAAAAAAGCTCGCAGCGCAGCTTAATAAAGCTATTTGTCATCGAGCAGTTTTTTAATTTTTTAATTTTTGAATTGTATCTCGTGTTATAAGCAATTGTATATTTATTACGACATTTTTTTCCCTCTCTCGCACTGCCGTGTCCACATATTTGGTTCAAACCGCCAAATTTGACAGTATTTTCCGAAAGATTTCCTGCCTTTACCGAAAAATAGAAAATACAATTCGATTACATAACTTATAATTAGGAGCACGTGCCAAGTTCATACGTTTGAGATCAAAAATAAATTTTATAAATGTGTCAGAATGTCGCCGTTGAACATGCTGCAAAGAACAGCTGTTTTAACATGTGTACAGTCGTGGAAAAAAAAAGTAAACACCCCCTACTAACTCCTCAACAAATCATTGTAGAAAAAAGTTACTGGTACCGAACGATTGGAAATAAAGTCTACTTTTAAATGATGTATATAAAGTTTTCTTAGGGGGTCATCTACATATTAAAACGGATCCAAACTTCATTTTTTTCAATGGCAATACCCAATTTTAACGAGATATTTCAAATCTTCGGTTCAAACTATGCCTAGACACCAAATTTCAAGACATTTGAATGATAAGTTTTTGAATTATAAACATTCAAAATTGAGTGCTTCTAATGTTAAATTACATTTTCATATTTTTATTTATATCTCCCGAAATTATGCTTCTAATGTGCTATTTTTTTTTTCGTAGTAATAATACTAATATACCCAAACATAAATAAGCTGAATTTGCAATTTTTATAATTTTATGATATGAATTATGAATTATGAAATTAATATTCGAAAAAATTATGAATTGCAACCTACAATTTTTTTGGTGGATTTAGATTTATTAAGTCCTGCTTTATGGAAATTCAAAAATTTCACATTTTTCTTCCAAGTAGTTTTCAAATTATGCTTAAAAAACGGCGAAATGATGGTTTAAGGGGCCGTCTATGATGGAAGTGAGTAGACATTTTGAAATTCATTCTGCTGTACTGTAATCTAACACGCTTCATTGACTCCTGGAGTGGTGCTTAAGGTGCCTTGATCAAGGAAGGGGCTCTCTCGGTTAACAATCCAGTACGGACTTCAATTTGGATACAGCCCTTAAAATACGCTCGTTTTAAAATAAGTAATTTCTCAGAAACTTATGGTACGAATTGCATAAAAATTCGTTTTTAGGCTAATTGAAGGGTGTAGAGTTCATTTATGCTGTCAGAATTGGGTACTGCTATTGAAAAAAACAAAGTTATGGTTCGTTTTAATAGGTAGATGGCCCCCTAAGCAAATTTTATATACATCATTTAAAAGTAGACTTTATTTCCAATCGTTCGGTACCAGTAACTTTCTTCTACGATAATTTGTTGAGGAGTTAGTAGGGGGTGTTTACTTTTTTTTTCCCACGACTGTACATTTTGTTGTAATCGATTTTGTTAACAATTGTGATATATCTATCATATATATAAAATCCAAACGGAAATTTCGTTCCGAACATCTAGATTTCGAGTTCTACCGCATGGATTTACTTATGCTGTTAGATAGGTATCGTTTCAGGGAAGGTTTTAAGCTATAACACAGCATTCTACGTATATTAGTTACAGAATTATGACGGAAAGTTCTGTTATTTTGGGCGAAAGGGTCACCATTATTTTTTTGGCGATGAATTTTGTTGTTAAATAAATTGAAATGGCGGTACATCTCGGAAAAAAACTGTTACTAATTTTATTTAAAAGAAAAAAGAAGAATAAAAAGGAGAAAATGAAAAACAGTTTTGACGAGTGGTAATATTATAAAACGAAAATATCGAATTTAAACATGAAAGGAAATGTTCGTAATGCTTAAAAATTTATTCAATATGAAAGATTGCAGTTTTAAACTACATTTGGCAATTTATGTCTTGCGTCAGGTTAAGAAAAATGCATCAGAAATTTTGATAAGATAATATCTGAGTGACAATTTTGTTTTTATTTTTGATTTTTTAAAAATTTCCTTTTATTTTTATTTATCTCATCCATCTTGTGAGTTGCAGAAGAAACTAGCAGATGTAATTATAAAAATGACGATACTTGTGACTTACATATTGTATGTTTATTTATTTGGACATTTTATCGCCAAACAATTTAATTTAAAGCCAAAAATGCATGAGCGTGGCATCGGTTTGAGCGACGTTCACAATATTGGTTATTTCTCAAGTATACGACTGTATTTTTGGTAAAATCTGATTCTACTTATAAATATATATGTAATTCAAATGGAAATTTCATTCTAGCTGCTTAGAACTCGAGTTTTGCTGAACTTACACTGTTAAATAAGTAAGTTTTTGGGTAAGGTTTTAATGCATAACACGTCGTTCTATGTTGCTTGGTATTGAATTAAGGATTAAATTATTTTATTTAATGAGATGAACCTGATAATGAAAAATTCGCCTTTTTAAAAGATTCTGCCGAATGTATTTCGATGGAACTTGGACTGTTAATTAGATAATTTTCCAGGGAAGGATTCAGTATACAACATGTCTTTCTACATTGCTCAGCCATACCGTTTTGGGGAAAATTCTGTAATCTGGTGAACTCAATTATCACAATAGCCTTTTTAAAAAGTTATAATAAACGGTTTTTGATAGAATTTGCATTGTTAGTTTGGCAATTTTTCAGAGATACTTTTAGTATATAATATATTGTTCGACACTGTTTAGTCATAGAGCAATGGGGTAAATTTTGTAATTTTCCAATATAGGGCCCTTTGAGAGGTGGAAGAAATGGGCTTGGCGAGAGAAGGAAAGTTTTCATGCATATTTTCTGCGCAATAATTATATAATTTATTTACTATAAAGAAGACATTTATCTCTTTTTTTTTATAAAAACAGAAGTAGATTGTATATAAATAACAAAAATATGAATAATCATAAATAAAAAGTTTATATATAGGAATACATATTTTAAAAAGCTTAAAGTTCATGTTATTTGTTTTCGAAGCTGTTCATATCATTTGGCCACAAATCTCACTTTGTGAAGCCAGAAATGCGCCAAGCTTTTTAATATCTAACAGTACCCATTGATCTTAAAATCAGGAAAATTGGAAAGTAGATGTAGTTTGTAAAGTATGCATTAATTAAGGAGATAAATTACGTAATCGAGTCCACAGACAATTGACATATTTGGAACCGATAAATTACATAATTGAGTCTACAGACAATTGGCGTATGTTACCGGGCGTGGTTTGGCGCACAATTAACTTAGGAAAAGAGTTAAATTGATTCTGTGTTTTTAAAGCTGACCTATTCTATAACCGAATTAACACAGAATTGGCGTAATTTGAAAGAAAGTTTTTTGGACACCTTTTGCTACTTTTACGTTATACCAACACCATACCAAAATGTATGCTATTGCGCTATTTATTTCAATCCTAAACGTGCAAAGATTTTTTGTTGCTTTTCCAGTATAGGGATCTTAGCGAAATAGAGAAAATAGCCTTGTGGGAGAAGGAAATTTGGAAACATATTTTCTGGCAACCTATTCGCTGTTTCATTTCATATACACAAGCATTTTTTTTTATGTTTATACAATTTATTTAACATAAATATACTATTTATCTAATTTTATACAGAAACAGAAGTAATTTCTATATAAAAAACATTAATAATATACATATATAAACAAAAAAATATTTCATCAAGTTTGTTTTCTTAACTGTTCATATCAACTGGCAAAAAAATCTCACTTTCTGATGCTTGAATTGCACCAAGCTGTTTAAAAAAAAGTCAAGGCGCCTTTAGTGGAAAAGTACCCAATTTAATTGCAAACTGTGCCAAACATTTGTGGCTTGCTATTTACTGAACGCGAATTTCATTTGGCAATAATTATTATTTAATCGTAACACTGCAAAAAATTTGGTACTACTTGGAGTTATCCCGTCGACCAATTTCACCAAATTGTATAAATCGCCAAATTAAACAAATTCACAGATTTTTTATTTTAAATAACGAAAGAACAAATAAATTAGTATAACATTAATAAAAATACAATTAAAACGTCGAAATAAAAATCACTTGATGATGTAAACACGCGTAACTTGCTTAAAAAGTCAAGTGAATGTCACATTTACGATCAACCATTATTGGCATTTAATCTTATAGTTTGGCGATAGATTTTTGGTCGACGGGATAACTAAGTAGGTACAAAAATTTTAATTTACTATTTTTGGAAATTGAAAGTATTTTTTATTAGTAAATAAAATTAAGTTAAAACTTCATTTTTCGCTGATTAAAAAATGGAAATATTTACTGCAGTGCTAAAAGATACTTAAAATTTCATGTGCGTAGTTTAAATGGCGATTTTGAGAAAAAAGTTATAATATCGGAATCCACACCAAATTGGCTCATTTTACCGATAATGTTTTGGCACAAAATGAAATACATTTGTTGTAGACATAATCGTAAATCTCAATACTGGCCGATTGAAAAGTCTAAAATTATTCAGCAGCGACAACGAGAAATAACTTGCAGTTTCATAAATTTTAAGAATCAATATTCTTATTTATGTATCTACTTATGCTTCTACTATATATACGAGAGTAAAATGGAAATGGGAAATTCGTCCCGGCTGCATACAACTTGAGCACATCTGAATGGATTTTGATAATCGAAATGATAGTTGCATAATTTTTAGGGACGATTTTAGCATATAACATATCGTTCTACGTTGCTTATACATAGAATTGTGCTTTAAAGTTATATAATCAGATGAACCCGATCATGAATGATTACCCTTTTTAAAAGTTTCAGCAGAATGTATTTCGATTGAATTTTCACTGTTAGATAATTTTTCAGGCAGGGTTTTAGTATATACTATACCTACCCTTCTGCATTGCTTAATAATAGAGATGTGGTGGAAAGTTTTATAATCAGTTGGACCAGATTATGAAAGTTTAGCATTTTTAAAAAGTTCTACAGAACGGATTTTGATAGGAATTCCATTGTTAGTTAGATACCTATTCAGATATGGTTTTTAGTATTTTGTATATTTTTCTACTTTGCTTAGTCATAAAGTAATGGCGGAAAGTTCCATAATCATGCGAAACCGATTATGAAAGATTAGACTTTTCAAAAAGGTTCTAGATGGAGGATATTGACAATACTTGCTTTGTTGATTAGACAATGTTTGGGGAGGTTTTAGTTTATTGCGTATCGTTCTACGTTGCTTAGTTATAGAATTAAGGGTGAAAGTTCTCTAATCAGATGGACCCCAGTATGAAAGATCAGCCTTTAAAAAAAGTTTTACTGAATGGATTTTGTCAGTTTGTTTGCTTGTATTATTAGTTAAATATTTTTTCAGGGTTTGTTTTATTGTATTACATATTGTACTATCAATCTTTAGCAAATCCTACTGTGATTGATCAACTAAAAGGGTTAAGACCTTAATAGCTGAAAATTTGTCTGCACATTATAAAATATAATTGCACAATGGGCGTTCATACCGTTTTCAGCAGTGCGAAAGGACATTCTAGGTAAGGTTCCATACTGCTTTAAATCACAATGTCAAATTCACTGATACATTTTGTTTGATTCAAGGTTCATTTGGATACACAGACTAGCGCAGCGGGCTCAGCGTGCTAGTTAATAATAAAGTAGTTTTCTTCTCTGAGATTGCAATGATTTGATTCGAATTTATTTTTTAATCATATATTTACCGCTGAAAAACGTATTTACAAGTACCTTGTAATTAAAATCGTATTCTCGTACACATAGAAATGTAAAAGTAACGAATGGATAAACATAATAAATGAGAAAAATTAAATGTTTGCTATTATGTCAGTAAATAATCAACGCAATAATTGATTGTATTTTGCCTTATTATCTACAATGCCGGCTTTGTGCTTTATAAGTTTACTATCAAGAACTAGAGAACGACTTAACATTCGGTTTCGTTTTCGGCGCAAAATTCGAATTATGCC